>JAPKLY010000058.1:811331-840458 GCA_026898435.1 Prunella vulgaris | reverse complement strand
ACAGATTTTGCCTAATTGTAACACGTCTTTGCCCAAATTGTAACATACCTAGGAGCGAAAAAACCTGGAACTACAAGTTGCGCGAATTTTGGAAAAAAATGTCCAAATCTGACCCGACCCGGTTTAAATCCGCGAATTTTTCAAAAATGGATATTTCTACGGTAGAAATTTCTACACAAGTGTTGCTCTTAAATATATATACACAAAAAATTAAATAATCCTAACAAAAAAATGTTTTACAGTGTAATAAACATAGGTAAAATGTAATAATATTCTTACATGAGTTGTCAGTTCTTGTGATTGTGTCAAACTGGTGTTCATTATGTGAAGGTTGAATCAATCTTTGGATTTTTTTAATTATTTGATTATCTTCATTTCTAATTTGAAGTCTTTATTTTCAAGATATTGAGAAACTAGAGTCTCATTTATCACTTTTAAGTTTAACTCGTCTTGGAGGATGTCATTTATAACAAGATTATATATATATATATATATATATATATATATATATTCCAAGGCACACAAATTCAAAATCGAAACTATATATGATTCACCATCTCAACATTAAACAACATTGGATGAATTCATATTTAGGAATAATACAACTCCAAAATTATACCAAATTTATCTCCATATATATATATATCCAGATTGATCTTAACTCACAGGTACATACTTACGTTTTCTTTTATATTTAGCATACATAGGCATAACTATTTTTCCAAGTTCATATCTCCCCTACACATGTTAGGATTGACTCTGTCATCGTTTAACAATAACCAAAGGCAAAGATGCTACCTTATTGTACAATGCTATAACTTTGCAACAAAATTCAAAATGTATAAATGTCTAAAAAATACATTCTTCAGACATAAAATTTTTCACAAAACACGGGATCAGAGAAAATGCGGATAAAAGCATGTATAAATGTCAAAACACAGACGAATTGGGAAAATGGACTAGCATTCAAAAGAAAATCAATTAATTAATTAACCTAATCGAGACAGTAATCCCAAAAATGGAAGAATATACCCAAAAAAAATCTTAAATCAGAATAAGGTCGAAGACAAAGTACCAAGTAGTGAAAGGCTTGAGACAGTTCTGAGATGCGAAATTTAGGGGGTGTATTGGATTAGGATTTTAAAAGACTTTTTTAGCTGAAAAAAATCCTGTAGATTTTAAAGATTTTGTAGGATTTTGGTGACTTTTAAGATTTTGCAGGATTTTGTAAGACTTTTAAAATCAGAATTTTAATGGATTCTATAGGACTTTGTAGACTTTGCAGAATTTCATGGATTTGTGACATACAATAAAAATTCAAAAAAAAATTCATACCTTCAAATATAAAAAATAAAAAAAAAGTTAAAGACATTAAAAAAATCATAATATCATGTTCTCCTAAATAGCATTACTCCACATGTATAGCTATGAATATAGTCCTCCAAGTATTAGCGTCTTGTCGTTCTTATTCTTGAGTTTGAATGATAGGCTCAAAATCACGGTCTTCATTAACTGGTAATGTTGAAAATGAAGGTTCGTCCACCGATTCAATTGGAAATTTATCAGAACGACATTCTTTGCGAAGAAAGTTATGTAGAGCTGCACATGCTAGTACAAGTTCTGCTTGTGTCTTAAATAAAAATGGAGGTGCTGACTTAAAAATTGTGAACCTTGATTTAAAAATACCAAATATTTTCTCGATCACATTCCTTAAAGACGCATGGCGAAGATTGAACCATTCTTTCTCATTTTCAGGGTCATTACCTTGACATGCAAAATCTTGTAGATGATATCTAACGCCTCGAAATGGAGCTAAAAACTGACGTCGGTTAGGAAATCCACAATCCACTAAAAAATATTTACCTAGTTATATATGTAATATATAATATTAGTATTATAATAACAACAACAACAACAACAATAATAATAATAATATAAAAATAATTATTTACCTTGTGCCACTTTAAGTCCATTCCTCATTGTTATAACATCATTTAGTAGTTTTGAATCATGAGCCGAGCCCTCTCACCCACTTAAAACGTACATAAACTCTAAATCAAAATTGCAAGCAGCTAAAACATTTTGTGATATTTTTCCATGACGATTAATACGAAAAACTCAAAATTAATACTAATTAATACGAAAAACTAATTAGAGAGTACATCACCAAGAATTAATTAAAACATAATATAAAAAAGGTTGAACAATCTTTGAATTGGAATCATAATAAACTAGTCACACAACATCATAGAATTTGAGAAATATAAATAAGATAGCATAATAAAAACATAAAATACTGAAATAAAAGTACTCCGCACGCGATGACATTGTACCTTTTTATCTCTACCAATTCTGCGTAGTTATTCTTGATTGTTGCTATTCCCCTTCCTTCATATTTTTTTTGTACGTATGCTCCCAATTTAAAGAGTAGGGTTTGCATGCATGAATTTTATTTTATTTCCCTTTTTTTTCTTATTTTTTTTCCATTCTTCTATTATACTTTCGTTTTTTCTTTTTTTTTTTCCTTACTTCTATTATATTTTCCTTTTACCAATGATAGCATGAGCTTTTTTGTTTCATTAGATGGACTTTAGGCACAGTATATAGGCAAAATTAATTTAGCCCAAACCATTGTAATAAAAAATTCTACCTTAATTAATATGTAATTTTATTAGAATTATTATATTAGAATTATATTATCATATATTAATTTCTACGTATCATATATATATATATATATATATATTGTGATATACACATATATATATGTGTATGTTAAAAAGTATCGAAATTGAATAATCAAAGCAACCAAAGTAAAATATAACAAAACTCATATTCCGTAAAAAAAAATTATCAATATAAAAATATTACCTAATGACATATGTAATATATAATATTAGTATTATAATAATACTATATAAAAAATAAATATTTATCTTGTATATAAGTTAGGATGAACAATATCATTTTTTAATACTATATAAAACATACATATATATTTAATGATTAATTATTAATTATTTTTATTTATTCTAGTATATATGTATATATAATATTATATTAGCCTTCGTCGCTGTAATTACTTTATCGTTGATGTTATAAATGCAGAGATGAAATTATAAGGTTAAAACTATTTTAGGTCTCAAAAATAAATAATTATATATAAATCAATTTGGGGATAAATAAAGTCACTAATTAAAAAAGTCCACCGAAATCCTAGGGATTTTGATGGGATTATTGGTATTTATAAAATACACTAAAAAGTCCATCAAAATCGATCAAACCCAACAATCCTTTAAAATCCTTATATTTTTTAATACCAGTGGATTGTTTTTAAGTCTTTTAAAATCCTGATTGAATACCAGTGGATTGTTTTTAAGTCTTTTAAAATCCTGATTGAATACCAGTGGATTATTTTAAAATCCTTTAAAATCCTGATTGAATACAGACTTTTTTATAAGAAAAAAGTCCTTTAAAATCTCACGAAATCTTAAACGAATACACCCCCCTTAATTTCTCGTGGGCGGCGGCCGCCGTGGAGGAGGCGATCGGGATTTGGGGATTTTCAATTGGGAGAAAAATTGAGGCTCACGCGGACGACGAATTGGAACTTGGAAGACAACTGGGTTGACGTGGAGTGGAGTGGCGGCGGCTGATGAAGGCGGAGGCGGCGGCAGCAACAAAATATTTGGTGGGGGGCGATTTTGGTGAGTGAAGAGGCGGGCGCGAAAATGAATTTGGGGAAGAAAGTTAACCTAATTATAACTTCACTTGCAGAGCGGTTTTTGACCGCTGTGAGACTAAAGCGGTTGATAACCGCTGTCCCTAAAGCGGTTTCGAACCGCTCTGGGTCGATTTTTTTTTTATATTTTGTATATGAGATAAACCACATCTCTCTTATAGAGCGGTTAAAAATCGTTCTACAAGACTTTTTTTTTTATATTATCTTGTCAAAACTGTTCTCCAAGTGCTCACTTGGAGAACTGTTTTGACAAGAGCTCTCCAAGTATAGCTCTGCAAGTCCCAATGTACAGTAGTGCTTATATGGGATAAAATTTTGATATAAAAATTTATAATAGCTTGTATCATCATGAACACCATAATAATAGAGAATTAACGAGACACGTACCAAACTTATTATGATTCCATAAATAGAACACATTGCAAGCTTATATGTTTATATGACTAATAGAAACAACTTTAAGATAAAGAAGCTCCCAATGCTACTTGATTGGCATGTAAGACAAAATATTGGCATTAATAATTAAATATGTAGCATTAATTATTAAATATGTAGTTTGCATCTTCAGCATTATTCTACTTTAACCTATAGTTTAACTTACTTATTTCACTCGATATTTCAATTTTTGTAATTTAATTTTTTTATTGAGGTTGTAGCTTATTTTAAATATATGGTGTGCTTTTTTTTATAATTATACAAATTTGAATATCATATAGTTTACCATATTCATTACACCTCTACATATAATAAAATTTAATTATATACTATATGTAATAAATAATTATTTTTGTTTGGGTTGAATCATTAATAAAGTATGCAAAAGTTGAGATTGTGTTGAGTTTCATTGTAATGTAGAGGATCGAAATGAATTAGTCATTAAGAAGTTGAATGTGAGGGGTAATTGATAAAGATAGTCTTACTTTGTAGATAATGGATCAGAGCGATTTGTGTTTGTACACAAATGCACTTTGCTACAAGTGTATAGGACCGTATAGTAGAAAGATAAATCAAGTTAAATTATAAATATCGAACTCAAAGGAAATAATTGAGACAAGCATAATCCTAAGATTTGTGTGAGTTTTAGAATTAAAACAAATAATGAAAATGCAAGTGTGGTTCCTAACTAATTACTACCTAAAACGCATAAATTTAAATTAAAAAAATATGCAAAAACAGTAGCTTAAACTAACACTTGCGTGTGCAAAAGCAAGCGTGTGCAAAAGCAATGATATACTTCGGGTGAATTCCGTTGTGTAATAATCGCAATCAATTTTCTAACATTTCCGTTGTAAAGATTTTCTAATGAGTGAGTCAGACATTATTGCCCTGCTGAAATGTAACACTCGTTCATATTCCCACACCCTAGTAGTCTTGTTCTCTGTAACTAGGCATCTCTCAATGTCCTAGATACATCAACTCTCAAGACTAGAAATTATTACTATCAATTGAATATCTTCTCACTCAATTCTCATATATTGTGATTAAGACTTAAATATTAATTTCTATTAATAACCAGGTAGGTTAGCTCACCTGGCCACTGGGCTCCTCAATTAAATGAGTGACCCGAGTTCGATTCTCTCTGAGAACGAATTAGGAGATGGGAGATATAAGGTTGACAAGTGTCTAAGTGACCTACTAAAAGAATTCATCTTATCAGAATATTTCTTCGAACTCCGGAAATTAACAGTGATTAAAAATGTTACCAATTATAATGAATTTATAATATAATATTTTTTTTTAAAAACCTATATAAGTTAGGGCCTGTTTTCAATCACTATTAAACAGTGATAAACACTTATTTTTTTTAAAAGTTGAGTCTTACCAACTTTTAAAAGAAGTGCTTCTACACTTTTAGTAGAAGTTGAAAACAGCTACTTAGTAGACCCATCAATTTTCTCAAATTAGAAAAATAATTAGGATAATTTAATAAAGTAACAAATTTTTATTCATTATTTTTTGTTAAACTTCAAATCTACTGTAATTTCATCTCCAACTCTTCCTATCCCATCAAATAATTCTGGTGTTGTGTAATCAAATGGTTTTTTTTCAAGCCACAATATCCAAATTTTTAAGTGCATATAGGGTGATTTATCTTTTTGTACTGACACAAAGCTTTACAAACTTGATCCATCATTATTAATTTTGAAACATCTTTCAAATAAAAAAATCACTGTCTTGTGACTTTTATGAAATTTTATTATATTTATATAGATATTTTTTGGGCGATAAATTTTTTTTTGATAAGTAAAGATTTTATTTCCACCAAAGGGTATAAGAAATACCCAAATACAGCAAAGTCTATTTACAAAATCAGCAGCCTAACATCGATCTTGGGTTTACAAGTCAATCGTTAAAAGAAAATTTCTTACAGCCTATAAATTTGACACTAATCCAACTCCACAATCTAGCTTTCACCTCCTCAACTAATTTATCCATAAGCAAATCCATATTATTGAAAACATGATTGTTCCTTCCTTTCCATAGTATCCAAACCACCCTAAGCCACAAAGTAATACTAACTTGTTTTCCCATTTTTCCTTTTAGTAAACGGCTGTGGGAGATCAAATTTAAAAAGGGGCAGTTGTGCATAACACTAGAAACACCAAGCAATTTGAAACACTCAGTCCATACCTTATGAGTAATGCGGCATTCAAAGAAGTAGTGTTGCCCGGTCTCATCATTCAACCTGCACGCCACACATTTCAGGTCTTTGAATGGTTCAGAATGTTTCTTTTATGCAGATTCATCTTCGTTGGCAATCGATCCCATAGCAATCTCCAAGCATTAGCAATCACTTTTTGTGGCGCAAATTTGTTCCAAATAAGTTTGAAACCTCTTTCTTTATCAGTTTCAAAAGGTATGTCTTCACGAAGGTTGTGTAAAATTGTGTAAGCATCCTTCGTAGTGTATATTCCGCTTGAATTTCCAGTCCATCTCCACGAGTCTCTAACTCCAATTTTCACCGGGAACCTGTTAATCCAACAAATAAAAATATTAAACATATCAAAGTTACGATTAGAAAGATTTCTCCTCCATCTCCAATTCCAACACCATCCTCCCTCACCCCAAGACCCCATCGCTCCAATAAAACTTTCTCTATCCAAACTAAGCTGAAAGAGTCTTGGAAATTTTGATTTCAAAGGCTCTTCACCAGCCCATCGATCAATCCAAAATTTCGTTTCATTCCCTTCACCGATCACCCTTTCCAACCTTTCTCGGAACTAACCTCCCTCTGTTCCAAGTGTACATCTAATAACACTCTTCCACCATCCCGACCATCTCACTCTATTTCCTAATACAATATTGTCCCAATTACCCCCCTTCAAACATCCATACTTCGACTCCACAATTTTCACCCAAAGACTATCCCTATCCGAAAGGAAACGCCACATCCATTTCGTCAAAAGAGCTTTATTGAAAAGCTCCAAATCCCTCACTCCTAGTCCCCCTCAATTTTTTGAGTTACATACAGTTTTCCACTTTATCCAAGGCTGTTTCCTATCGCTCTCCCCGCCCCCCAAAGAAAATTACGTTGTAATTTTACAATTTCACTTAGGATTTCTTTTGGTATGCGGTAGAATGATAGGTAGTAAATTGGTAGAGCTGATAGAACCGAATTCAATAAGGTGATTCAACCTCCTATTGAGATTTTACTCTCTTCCCATTTTTTCAATCTCTTTTTCACCTTCTGTACTACACCGGACCACTCTGCGATTCTGCTCAAACTTGATCTCACCTTTAGACCAAGATATGTGAAAGGTAAACACACATCCCAAAATTTCAGCCATGATGTTTAGCCTTTCATCTTCAATGTTTACCCCATAAATGCAACATTTGTCAAAATTTACCTTTAACCCTGAGACTAACTCCATATTCCTCAAGACCCGTCTCATTGTCCATGCATTTTCTTCACTTGCTTTCCCCATGAAAATAGTATCATCTGCAAATTGAAGGTGTGAGATGCTCACATTGTTTCTTCCTATCATTGCAGCTTTGAAAAAGCCCATTTTAGTGGCTTTAGACATCATAATACTTAACCCTTCTGCCACAATGAGGAAGATGAAGGGAGATAAGGGGTCACCTTGGCATAGCCCTCATTCTAATCTAAACACTCCGGAGGGGCTGCCGTTTACGAGAACCGAAGTCGAGGCTGTTGATACACATTCCATTATCCATTTTCGCCATTTAGAGTTGAAATTCAGTCTCTCCCTCATTATATTTAAGAATCCCCAATCAATTGTGTCATACGCCTTGGCAAAATCAACTTTAAAGAAAAACCTCTTCAGATTTCTCCGTTTAGCTTCATCAATTGCTTCATTTAGAATTACAATGTTGTCCAGAATTTGTTTATTTCCAACAAATGCTCTCTGATTTTCAGAAATAACATATTCCAGAACCCTACAGAGCCGTCGAGCCAAGACTTTTGATACAATTTTGTAGATTCCGCCAATAAGGGATATTGGTCTAAAATCATTCAATCCCATTGCCGCCTCCTTCTTTGGTATTAGGACTATGAAAGATGGATTTATCCCCTTTACTAACCTTCCGAATTGATGAAATTCATTCATCATTCTTATAATCTCATCTTTAAATAAGTCCCAGAACTGCTTTAAAAAGGCAAAATTAAAGCCATCTGGTCCAGGGCTTTTTGAGCTTTCACACGACCATACAGCTTCTTTTATCTCCTCTTCAGTAAAATGTGCTGTTAGAAAAGCATTTTCCTCCTCTGATATTTTTCGACTTGAAAAATCAGTTGCAATTGAGGGCCGCCTGAACTTCTCCTTCTTGAAATGATTGTTGAAATAATCAAAAACTCCTCTCTTCACCTCATTCACTTCCCCAAGCCACTCATCATTGATTTTGATTTCTGTAATTTCATTTCTCTTTCTTCTTCTGTTAATAAATCTATGAAAATACCGTGTGTTTGAATCTCCTTCCTTAATCCACCTGCAACGTGATTTTTGAGCTGGTAGACTATCCTTCCTTAGTAGATATCTCAATAACATCGCATTGGCCTCCTTTCTTTGGATAATTTCGAATTCTTCCAAGCCCAACGTATCATCAATCGCATCCAATCTCATTATTTCTTCCCTTCTCTTTTCTATACTTGAATCAATAGAGCCAAACACTTGCTTATTCCACCTCCTTAGATCTTCTTTGAGAAGTTTGAATTTTTCCTTTACCACAAAGCCTCCCCACCCCTGAATGTTATAGTTACTCCATTTGTTCATGACAAACTCACCAAAACATGGATAAGATAACCAAGCATTGAGGCACCTAAAAGGTTTAGGTCCCCAATCCTTGATTTTGATTTCAAGCGCAAGCGGACAGTGATCAGAAATAGACCTTCTCAAACCTCTTTGGTAGGAATTTGGCCATTTTGCTAACCACTGGTTATTAACCATGATTCTGTCTATTCTACTCTTACAACTTCCGTCCGGCTTATACCATGTGTAGCATCTTTCGTGTAGTGGTAAGTCAATAATACCAGTGTTACCTATAAAATTATTGAACTGAATGATATCCCTATTATTAAAGACAACACCTCGACCTTCCCTCTCTGAATGAATCCTGATCGAATTAAAATCTCCAGCGATGCATATGCATGAACTAGCATTTTGATCTATTACAACACTAATTCTCTCCCACAATCAGCTACCAAACAGGATGCATAAACATTAATGATACAACACTCAGTTCTTTCTTCACCCCAGAAACCATTTACAACTAGTGCACCATCCATATGCCAAAAGTTAGAGCACGAAAATACCTCTGCATTCCACATGGACAATATACCTCCAGATCTTCCATCTGCTCCCTTTGCTGCCCATCCAAAATTTCCTTCTCCCCAAGTTGCTCTGCATAAAAACTCATTAATAGCTTCAATCTTCGTTTCCTGAACACAACAAAAGTCGATTTTGTGTTCTCTGATCTGATCAGCATTTTAATCTCATTTCTTTTAATTCTGCTCCCCAAGCCTCTTATGTTGAATGAGAGAATCTTCATGTATAAACCTCATCATTTTCCTCCACGACCTCTTGGACTTGCCAATATCCCGATTTTCCAATTCCACAATTTTATCAATGATAGCATTCCCTGAGGTGGAAGCTACTAACCCCAGATTTTTCCCGGTATTCCATGTTCTTTCTGCTTCTTCTCTAATCTTTTCTTTACTGTTCTTTTGGGTCACTCTTCTACATGATTCACGAATCTCTCTGGCCTCATCTTCAATCGACTTCATATCTCCAACAAATTTGGTCCACTCTTCTGCCTCTTTTTCCTTGTTTGTTTGTTTCTCCTTTGACTTCTTTTTCTTAATTTTCCTACGTCCCACTCCTGGATTCAAGCCTTCAACAGATGAATTTTGTTCGACTTGGGTAAGACCATTTGTGGTTAGGGATTTTGTGTTTAATTGAGATGACGCCTCGGTTTTTTCATTGCCTGATTGGAAGATTAAATCCTGTTCAATTGGGCTGGAGTCATTTAATTTCGAGTCAGAATCTCTGCTTTTTTCACAGTGAGTAGGGCCAAAACCTGGTGGAAAATCAATGTTTTCAATATCTTTCGGCCCAAACCCAGGTGGGTAGTCTTCTTGGGTTTCCTCTTGTCCTTTATGTTGGGCCTCAATATTTTCTATTTCAATATTTGATGGCCCATTATTCTCCCTTATGCTATGATTAATTATTTCTCCAATTTTGAATTTGCACGCCTCTGCCACATAATTATTATGTTCATATTCCAGATCATATGTAGTATTTCCCAGGTCTTGGATTGCACTTTCCTTTTTCATGCAGCCGCCAATTTCATCAAAATCGAGATTCTTGCTGTCCAACTGTCGTATCGGTGAGCTTCCGGATGATATTGTACTCCACCCAAACTCCGTTGCTTTTGCCAGTTCCGGTGATCCACTCCTTTTCACTCCGGCCGACCAATGTGACTCGACCTCATCGTCACTGCTACTAATTCCCTCATCACTGAAATCCGGCTTCAATGAATGTTCTTCGACATTTTTTACCGGAAATACATTATCATCTACTCGAACTTTGATTATTTGATCCACTTCTTTAAGGAAAGGAACAGATAAGAGAACTCTTCCCATGTCTAACCTGCTTTTGTTTTCAGTTGCCTCATCCAACTTGATAAAAGATCCAAAATTTAAACTTAATGTTTTGAAGAATCTTGGTGTCCATGCATGGATGGGTACCCCAAAACATTTAGTCCAAACTTGTCTTTAATAACTAACAAGAGTGTCAATTATTTTAACAAGACTAGTCTTAGCCTAAGTCTCAATAGTTACAATCCATTCCACAAGAGTGTCTGTTTTGAAACATTTAAAATAATTTTATTTTAAGGCTATCTCTCACAAGTTTTTGAAAAAAAAAATTATTTTAAAAATTATTTTTAAAATTTCAAAATAAGTACTAACTATTTTGCACCATTTGGGATTAAAAACTTAAATATCTGTCATATGTACACGGATATTCTCCCCCCTCCCCCCAATTTTAAATTACTTCACCTCCACACTTAATTTTTCCATTCCAAAATATATTTTAAAGATCAAAATACCCTTTTGTTATGTTTTCCTAATTTACAAATGGATCAATTTACCCTTATGCTCTTCATATGAAAACTATATTCATAATTTTTGGGTTTTTTTAAAAATATTAAAGGGAGTGAACTGAAATTTAGAATGAAATGGGGAATATCCGTGCCCCTGTCATTTTAATGGCCAAAAACTTGGGCCTTGAACTACACCCATCATAGTCCATAACAAACTTTTCTAAAAAAACTATTGAGCGGTCAAAATCTATTAAAAGCCCATACATTTATTAGCATTCAGATCTCAACGATAAAATAAGGCTGATAAATGACATTGATTAAATCAAACATCAAAGTCTTGAGAATTATAAGTGACTAAAATTTTATAACAAAATATTCATAATAAACTTATAATGAATTAATTTTAAATTATCAAAATTTTGATTAGGAGTATCAAAAATCTCATAAAAAATATCAAAATTTTGGGTCAATGATATTATGTTCTAATTACTATAGTTTTAGTTGATTCCAATCGACTCCAGGTGAATATTTTCATACACTTAACAAAATATTTAATACTTTAAAACAATTTCGTAATAAATTTATCATGAATCATTTTTATATAAATTTACTTTTATAAACCATAGACTCAAGAGAGCCTATTAAAATGCAGACCAATAAATGTAGATGGAAAGTAAATAAAAAAAGAGAAGTTCGCATATGATCGTCTCATAAATTTTATTCCACAAAAAAAAAATCGTATTTGACTAATTATTAAACATGACACATTTAAAAATTCTTAAACCAAATTCAATACATCAATAAATAAATATATATTCATTTTCTTTTTTAGTTTATGGGATTGTCGATCAATCATTCAGATAATGTTTACTGGTTCTGGGTCATCTCTTTAAATTATTGTTGACAGAATGATGGTATAATTCTTGGACGTATCAATGTTGGCCAAATGATATTTTGAGTTTCATTCAAATCAAAAATCATGAAAATAAGGGAATAAAAAAATCAATCTATCCTACATTCTTACTCCTACTTGAAGGATGGAGTTAACCTTTGCTTTTCAGTATCTGCAAAAGAAAAAAAAAAGTTAATATATATATTTTTTTTAATTTTATGGAATCAATATAATGCTCCATTTGTATGGGTGGATTTGAATTCCGTGGATTTCACACACAAATAAGCACTATTTTCAAGTAAGTTAGGTGAATTTACAAATATTTAAATTTGAGTTTATGTTAAAAATAGAGGAATTCTAAATCCTCATTAAAACCATGTCATTTGTGAAATTCCTCTTCTCTACCTTTCATCTTTATATTTCTCTACTTTTTTACCTCTCCCGTCTCTTTACAATTTATGATTTGAAATATATGTCTTCTTATATGTATTTTTTTTAAAATTCATTTATTTTCAAATACATCCATCTAAATGTAACCTAAAGGAAATTATAATGCCAGAAGGGAAGACACTATACATAAGAATATTACTCCTTTTTATTATCATCTTTCCTCTCCTTTAATCATACCTTCATCCAACCTTTAAAAAAATAAAAAATCATACGTTCATTCATGTATAGAAAATCTCATTTTTATTGAAAATCTCAGAATCACGCGTCTCTTAATCTATTCTTTCGACATTTATTTTTTTCCCAATAATGCGAAATTGCTTTAACACATGTTAACTTCAAATTCAATTACGCAATATTTAGGAGTTGGAGATTTAATAATACTCTCTTTTAGAATTATAAGCATAGTGTGTTCATTTTTTTAGATGTCTCACATAAATTTGCACATTATTGAAAAAAATTATTCATTTGTTCCATATTGGGAAAATTACAAAATAGTTCACAAAATTGACACAAATTATAAATAGGTTTCTGTGCAGAAACAAATATGCTTCTGTGCATGAAAAAATTATACTTTTATGCAGAAATTGTGAACCAATTTGTAAATATAGCTACTTTTTTTAACCAATATGTAAGTTACCCTTCCATATTCAACTGTCTATTAGCTTCAACCGTAATTTTAATGTGAGCGATATTCGTTAGTACTTGAAGGATAAAGTGATTTATTTTCATTTTTATTTTATTATATTTTATGGTATCCGACCTAAGAATCGACTAATTTATGTGACTCTTCATTTTGAATTGAAACTTAGAGAGCAATGTATTCCTAAATCTCAAACCCTCACCACCAGATCAGGGGTTCATTATTTGCTTTATTTTCAAAATAAATTTTTTGTGGGTAAAAATAATAACATTAGATATAATTTCGAAATATAAGATACAACCCTTTTTTTTTTTTCAGTGAACAGTGGAGTATGGAAGAGAGTAAACATGCAAATTATATATAATGAAAAGAAAGACCAAAATATGGAAAGATGAAAATTTGAAGTCTAAGCAAAAGATGAACACATATTCATAATGATTAGTGAGCCCAGTTCACGTTTAGTTCTCAACTGCTATGTCCTTTTTCCTTATTCTTTTTACTTCTTTATTACAACCCCACATGTTCCTAGTTTAATTTATGATTAGGTTTTATATCACATAAAATTATTTTAAAAAGTATTAATATTTGGTTAAGTGTATCAAAATATTAATCAGAATCAATAAAATCTATAATAATTTTAACATAATATTATTAACTCAATATTTTGATACATCTGCTGAGATTTATGATACTCTCGAGTAAATATTTACTTTTGAAACAATTTTCGACTCCAGCCAAGTATTTAAAGTTGGAACTAGAGTTAAATTTTTGTGGAGGTGAGCCCAACTTCTCATTAACAAATTAAGCATAGAGTTCTACTAAATTTACAAAAAAAGTCATTATATTGAAATTTATGAAAATTAATTCTAATATATTTATATATTCGATAAATCTAAAAAAATTCATAACCTCTATTGTCTAATAGTGGTGGAACCCAATATATTATAAAAATCCTAATATAACAAACCTAGCTCGATACGACTTCACCACAAGAGGAAATGCGCCAAAGCTAAAAAAAGCCTTCATTAGTAGGCCAAAAACTTCGGAGCGAATATTAGAAAAAAAAACACAGCCTATATTTAATATTTTCCCTTAAAAAAGCAAACAAACGTCTTCCATTTCCCCTTTACCTTCCTTCCCTCTCTCTGCAATACTACATACGTCCTCTCTCTCTCTCTACCCTATGCATGTGCTTTCACTCTCTACATTCAGGCGTCGTCGGTAGCGATCCATTCTGCAATTTAAAGCCGCACCCAGTTCCTCACATTGCATGATCTTCGACTGAAGTCGTAGGTTAGTTTCACTTTTGCTGGTACTTCCGTCCAGATATTGATTTTTGCTATGTTTTTCTTGAGTTTTAACTTGTTTTTAGGTTTTGATTTTTCTGTTTGGCAGTAATTTGTTTGATTCGGTTAATTGCTTTTCTGGGCTAGATATTGGTAATAATTTTCTTGAGATGTTAGTTACCCTTAATTTTATTTGGTGACTTTAATTGATTCAGATTTACTCACATTTAGGGAAAAAAATCTCATCATTGGTGTGTCTTTGTTTGCTGTGGTGGGGGTAACAAAATTACTGCCAAATATTCATACAATTGCTTGAGTTTGGTGCTGCAGATGTCATTAATACACCAAACCACTAGAAATGGTAAATGTTTGGGGGTGGTAAATTCTTTATCTGGCCTAATTGCATTATTACTGGCAGAACTTCCGTTACATGCTTAATATAGTCAAACCTAGGTTAAGTTAAAAAGTAAATGACCAAAATAAGTTCTGTTTTTTTAGCTCTGTTAATAAGCATAGATATGTTGGAAAATATCATATTATCACAAAATCGTACGTGTTCTAGTCAAATACTGTGATACGTAAGTGAGTGTATTCAGGTAATGATGATGTATGATTTTGCAGATATTATAAACTTGCAAAATGACGAGATTAGGGCGTGGATTTAGTTACACAGTGCAAAAGGATGCAGTCTCACCGGTTTCAGCAGATGTGGTTTTTGCTTCTAGTCGTTTCCCCAGATATAGAATTGGAGCAAACAATCAGATTGTTGAGGTAAAAGAGGATTCACATGTGGGGCCTACCAAAGAGATGGTTGCACGAGAAACTGCTCTATTGGTGGAGCAGCAGCAACGCCTTTCTGTACGCGATCTTGCTACCAAATTTGAGAAGGGTTTAGCAGCTGCTACGAAGCTATCTAATGAGGTCTGCTCTTGTTAACTTAGCCCCACATTTTTCGAAGTTTGTTACTCAGGGTTTCAGAAAATGCACAAGTTTACGCAGATTGTTGCGTCAATTTCTTTGAGCTGATGATCTTTTACGATCTAGTCTTATTGAAAAGTATCTTAAGTAATTTATTTATCTGAAACCTTGCTGTTAAATGGATGTTAAGACGTGAATAAGGGGGTGCGTGGATCAAATTCTTCAATTGGAATGATAATGAAAATTTCCCCCTATACGCCCCGTGATGTTGGAAGAAGGGTTGTTCCAGTTGATTGCATTGCTAGCTTTATGCTCCAATTTTGGAATAAAGAGGACAAAAGATGATCGTTGGATAAGGAATAGTAGAATGAAAGATGTGAAATGGTTATGTATGAGGGGAGGCAGTTAATCAAAATGATTGATTGATGATGAAGGTGAATTGATCATATTTTGTTTTAACCACCACAATTACCAATATTCATTCCCAATGTAATTGTAAGGTTGGATCTCGATATGTTTTCCGCTCAAAGTTATAGCCATTGTGTGTGTGTGTGTGTTGTATAGTAATATTTATCTACACAAGCCACTTGTTTATAATCCTTAAATGACATTTTCATTATTATTATTATTTTCCCAGGCAAGACTTAAAGAGGCAGCTTCATTGGAGAAACATGTGCTTCTGAAGAAACTAAGGGATGCACTTGAAGCCCTGAGAGGCCGAGTAGCTGCCAATAGCAAAGATGATGTGGTTGAAGCTATTACTATTGTTAGTTATCTTCAACTCCTTAAGATCCTCAATATTCCACTTAAATAACACTATCCATCTCTCTGCTCCACCCTCTAAAAAATATTTAATGAGAAAAGAAAAAAGGAGAGCAAAACGTACAAAATAAAAGATCAAAGAAAAAGTAGGTCCTTGTGAAATATAATACTAGGGAATTGCTGCAGTAGATCACATATCTGGTCATCAGAGGAAACTACTTATGGAAAATGGCAACCTTCTATGGGAATTCTGGTTTTCCCATATTAAGACATCGTTTTTTTGTTTTTTGTTTTTAAATTCTTCTCAAAATTTTATTTTAGACTTGATTTGCGTTTACTGGGGTGCAGCATTATGAGTATTCCATTTGTCTTTAGCACTGAAAAGGGGTTTTTTCTTAATAAAAGATAATATGGGGGTTGGGGCATGGGGGTGGGTAAACATATTAATCCTAAATCAAAGACTATCTTGTCCTAAATCAAGATGTTACATGCAACAAGTTTTTATGGCTCTCAAGAGACGAACTCTTAGTCTCCAATTCCTCAGGAAATTGATGTAAGACGTGTGACCAAATCTGTGTAGTAATAGGCTGGCTATTTAAGACTTGTAACTAAATTTATGCCAGCTGAATATCTTTACCTTGTCTTTTGTTCGTGATGGACGTCTAAAATGTGTTGGTATTGATATTGATATTGATTCTCCACATCCCTTTGCTAAGTTTTTTTTTTCTTGGATTAGTCTGTTAGCTGCCACTATTTACTTTCCATATGCAGTCTTCTTCTACTTTTTATTAACTATTTGACTAACTAATCTAAGAAAATAAATCTTACAGAAGGATTTCCAGTGCTACCTTTGCATTGTTATGTTACCTTTCTTGTGTATTACTCTCTCCATCCTACAATAAGTTTCTCATGGGAAAATTGCACGGAGATTAAAGAGTATTTCCATAAAATGAAGTGAAGTGCATGTGATGTGATTGAAGAGAGAGAATAACGTGAAGTGCGGGAAATAATTAAGAGTAAAAAGTGGTGGCATATGTAAATAGAAATTAAGTTTAAGGATAATTATTTAATGTAGTGGGTTAAGTGAGTTTCCACATGGTATGAGACACTTATTTTGGGACAATTAAAAAAGGAAACATTGAAGCTTATTGTGGGATGGAGGCAGTATTTTTACAGTTTAATGTTGAAACTTTTGTGAGAGATGATATAGCTGATTGTATGAATATCAACTGACTTTTCATTGATTCTTCCAAAAGTTACATTTGAAGTTATGTATATGATATATCTATCTTATGTGCTTTCGTTTAGTTTCCCACTTGCTTTATCTAATTTTTCATAATTTTATCTTTGCAGGTTGAGTCTCTAACAATTCAGTTAACTCAAAGGGAAGGAGAGCTAAATCAACAGAAGGCAGAAGTAAAAAAGCTTGCCACATTTCTAAAGCAGGTGACTTTTCTAATGTTTCTCCTTTTATTATTGTTGTCATTCTCCTCGTTGGAAAGTCAGCAAACTTGACATAATCATTTTACAAGTTTATATTTATTTTTTCATTGGATTTTTATTTTACCTAGAACCATACTACAACATGTGCGAGAAAATTTATGGCAGTTAAATATAATTCCAACTTGACATAATCATTTTTACAAGTTTATATTTATTTTTTCATTTGGATTTTTATTTTACCTAGAACCGTACTACAACTTGTGCAAGAAAATTTATGGCAGTTTAACTGTCTTCAGAGTTCAGTCATAAATATAATTTTCTTTTTCATTGCTTTCTTATTCTTGTTCATTTTCAGTTAAATCTCTTTCTCGAAGAAATTCATTTTGCCTTTCTACGCTCACCTCCCTATGTCAGACAAGTGCACTGGATTTAAAACTCTGAAGATATTGTATTTAATGTGTATGACCGGATTTTGCAAGGTTTGATTGTAAAAAATTATTTATGTCATTTATGTGTTTACTGGCATGTTGTGAAAATATTGGAAAAGGACTTCTTCTGTATGTTATTTTCTCTTTTTTTTCCGTTTTTGTCATGTTTACATAATTACACTCACTCACAGGCTTCTGAAGATGCTAAAAAACTTGTTGATGAAGAAAGAGCCTTTTCAAAGTCAGAAATTGAGAATGCAAGAGCAGCAGTGCAGAGAGTGGAAGAGGCTCTTCAAGAACATGAACGGATGTCTAGAGCTTTAGGAAAGCAGGTACAATTGAAGTTCTTATGTTTTCTTATATATTGTGAGCGAGGAGTGGGTTGATTTGCCTCTGCTTGAGTTGCCTTCTATGTACCAAATGAAAATGTAATACACTTTTAATATATAACTTCTATAACTTTTTTTTCCATTTCTGACGATTCACAAATTAATTTTACTTAGGGTATGTTTGGTTCGTAAGATAAAAGTATCTATCCGTCGAAAATATGCATGTTTTCGACGGA
Organism: Prunella vulgaris; assembly: GCA_026898435.1. Taxonomy (NCBI): domain Eukaryota; kingdom Viridiplantae; phylum Streptophyta; class Magnoliopsida; order Lamiales; family Lamiaceae; genus Prunella; species Prunella vulgaris. The sequence continues at coordinate 821,772 of JAPKLY010000058.1, read as the reverse complement.
TAGATACTTTTATCTTACGAACCAAACATACCCTTAAGAGATAGTTAATACGTTCTTTCTTCTCAAATGTATCAGGTTATCATATGTAATTGCGCCTAATTAGACAGATTATCTTTGTTATTTTGGAATGATTGTATGTATAGCTGTAATTACATGTCTTAATATGCAGTCAGGCTTTCGTATGTCTTCTGTACAGTACATACAACTGCAACAGCACCTGCTCTTTTGTTGAATTCAACCTCTGGTCTTGATGTGTGATTGTTCATAATCAGGACTTGGATGAACTGATGAAAGAAGTTCAAGAGGCTAGACGAATCAAAATGCTCCATCAGCCTAGTAAGGTAATGCCTTCTACATTCTATATTCAATTCAAGCATGGCATTTTAGTATTTTTGGTCCATATATATGGTTATGTGTGTCTGACTAATAAGTGGAAAATTCTGGTGTTACTATGCATTTTTGCCCCTACATTCTGTAACGTATATTTTTATTTGAAGAGATTAGACTCTAGATCAGTAAATAGTAATTTAATTCCTCATGCCACTTGTATTGTAACTTGTAAGAGACATTGTTTTTACAGGTTATGGACATGGAACATGAGGTTCGTGCATTAAGGATCAAACTTGTAGAAAAGTCAAAGCATTCCCTGCAGCTTCGGAAAGAGGTCTGTCTTGTTTCTTTTTTCTTTTTTGTTTTTGTATATATTTCTTGAGATCCTTGAAGAAAGTTTGAGTTTGATTCTTGATTATGTAAACTTAGGACCACTTTTAGGATGAATAACTGTAGACATATCTAAAAATCTTTTGATGATGCAAAGTTACAAGAAAGAGGACGTTAGTTTTCCTTTCCTAGTCCTAGGGTAAGAGTATCCACTTAATATGAACTTATGAATGCTATAATATCTGCTCTTGAAGATATTTGAAGCAGTAGCTTATAGAAATAAAAACTGTTCAGAAAATAAGGTTAGCACATATATATATTTCAAAATGTGGTCAAATAAATATCTAATGAGGTCTTTGACCAGAAAATTATGCTGTCGAAATGAAAAATTGATGAGTTTCATGCCTTCATTTACAAACAAACTACTATAATTTGTGGTGAAACATAATCTAGCATTGATATCTTCATTTCATGAATATTTTCAGTTAGCAATAACCAAGAAGGGTGACAAAAGCACACCTTGTATGTATGAAATGGACGGAAATGAGGCATTGGGTTCATATCTGCAGATATATCCATGTTCTGATAGTGCTCCAAATCTTTCACAATGCACTATTCAGTGGTATCGATCAACATCTGAGGACGGCAAGAAGGAACTTATATCAGGTATCTACATAAGGATGATAATGTTCATCATCAATATGCCCATTTTTTGCTCTTCCTTTATGTTTAAAGTTTCTTCCTGATTCAATGTCTACAAATTATAATTACATAACAATAATATTGCATGCAAATTTGAATGTTACTTTGAACTTATTACTTTTAATGTTAAATTGTAATATTGTACACCTAATGTTGTAGTAGTACATCTCTTATTATTTGTTACTGTATGAAATACAGTGTATTGTAGTATTACAGACTTTACAGTATAAGTTATGCAGTATTATAGTACGAGCCACACAGTGTTATATTGTTATTCATGTCCAACATATACAAGTCATGTAGCTGCATTTTATGATGAAGAAATTGTGCAGTATTACAGTATTAACATGTGGTATTACGCCATCCCAGGGGCTACAAAAGCTGTTTATGCCCCAGAGCCCTTTGATGTTGGAAGAATTCTGCAAGCGGATATTTTAACCGATGATCATACTATAACTGTAATGACCTCTGCTCCTATTGATCCAGGTATGCCCTAATTTATTTCATTTTCATCTTTTTTTAGAACTAATCAAATTTTCCTTTACAGCTCCAGGATTGGGAAACTATGTAGAAGCATTGGTGCGAAGGCACGATACTGAATTCTCTGTATGTAGTATCTTATATTTTTATTGCTACTCAAATTTTTGCTTTCAAGTTTCAGCATACATGTTTTTATTGGAGTTGCCTTTAATACAAGAAATGTGTTGCAGGTCGTCCTTATCCAGATGAATGGAGTAGACCATCCTTCAGAGTCTATCCATGTACTACACATAGGAAAGATGAGAATAAAACTTTGTAAAGGGAAAACAACAGTCACGAAAGAGTACTACTCGAATTCAATGCAGGTATTCTTCCAACTTGAGGCTTTTTTTCTTTTTGAAGGGGGAGGGGTTTTGGAGGTTGTGTAGCTAAGCTTCCTATAACAACAGTGACGACAAAAACAGTTACTATATACACCAGGTGCACTTTGCAAATCAAGTGTACTTTTAAATGGTATTAGTTGTAACACACTTATACTAGTTGTTTTCACTGAAAATATTGGTTGTTTTCAAGAAATAAAGCGTAAGTTGTGTTCAGTTGCAACATACAATTAGTGTAGACTAGCATTTACCTTGTTTTTGAGAAACATGGAGATTACATGCATCTTAGTTATGGAAACATATATATTTTTATCCCCAGATATGTGGAATGAGAGGAGGGGGGAATGCTTCAGCCCAGGCCGCATATTGGCAAGCAAAGACAGACCTGTCCTTCGTATTAGCATTTGAATCAGAACGAGAAAGAAATGCAGCTATCACGCTGGCAAGAAGATTTGCACTTGAGTGCAATGTAAGTACCAATTCCTGATGCAAGGTTATATGGTCATTTATCAATTTCTTTTCTAATATCTTGTTTAAACAGATCACGCTTGTTGGTCCGGGCGACAGATCTACAGCAGGAATTTACTAAAACCAAACTCATCAACTATAGCTAGAAGATGTAATCATATAGCCATTTTGGTAATCCTCTTATGCGAATGAAACTCCTTGAATTGATTTTGATGGTTGCTAGTTCCTATATCAGTTGCCTTGTTATTTTTCTATTTGCTTCGTTTCCATTGGGATTCTGATGATAGAATAGTGGTGTTCAGACACTCTCAGTTGACAAGATTATGTGTTCTTTCTTTACCATGGTTTTAGTGTCCTAGCATAAATTGATGGCCCTGGTGGAATGTCAATTATGTGGGTGAGGATTTACGGATGGAAGACAAACGCGTTTATGCAAATTCATAAGGTTGTGTTTGTTTTGGGATTTAAGTGCGCGGAGTTAGTCAATATTTTAGAATCTAGAGACTTTTGAGTAAAGTATAAATAGTAAATATATGTGTTTGTCTTGGAATTTGAATAAGGTGAGATTTAACTTTGTGTCAAATCAATATTAGATTTTATAGATATTTATAGGATATGTTTTATAGGTATTTATAGGTGTGGATTGAATAGAGATTTGAAAACTAGATTTTAAATTTCAAACTCGAATAGGACGGGGATCGCAAAGTTCTAAGGGGGTGTATTGGACTATAATTTTATAAGACTTTTTTAGTTGAAAAAAAGTTGTGCCGATTTTGTAGGATTTTGATGATTTTTAAGATTTTATATGATTTTGCAAGACTTTTTTAATGGAGATTTTAATGGATCTTATAGGACTTTGTGAACTTTGCAGAATTTTAAGGATTTGTGACATGCAATAAAAAATTGAGATTTTTTTCATACCTTCGAATTTTAAAAAGGTTAAAGATTTTTTTTTTTTGTAGTATCATGTCCTCTTAAGAGATACTGTCAATGGAAAAATATTATCTAATGACATACAACTTATAATATTAGTATTATAATAATACTAATATAAATAGGATTATTTACATTTAGGTTCAAGAAAGTCATTATATTTACAAATAGGTTCAAAATATTTGCACAAAAACACATTTTTCTTTTTGTACAAAAGCACATTTTTTTCTGCACAACACCTATTTGTAAATATAGTGACTCTTTTGAACCTATATGTAAGTCATCCTGTCACTTTAAGTCCATTATTCTTATTACATCATTGGTTGCTTAGAATCATTAGTGAACCTTACACCCACGAAAAACCTATATTGAACTCCAAATTAAAGTTACATGTAGGTAATATATTTTTTAAATGAATCAATATATATGTATTTAATGAATTAATTATAATAATTATTTTTATTTATTCTGATATATATATGTACGTATATATAATATAATATTAGCCCTAGTAATTGTTATTACTTTATCGTTGATGTTAATATTATGACTAATAAGAGTAACTATCGAATTAAATTTAAATGCAGGGATGAAATTATAAGGTTTAAAATATTTTAGGTTTTAAAAATAAATAATCATAAATAAATCAATTTGAGGTTAAATAAAGTCACTAATTTGAAAAGTCTTCCGAAATTCGATGAGTTTTGATGAGATTGTTGTCATTTATAAAAGAGCAACACTTCCGTAGAAATTTCTACCGTAAAATTTTTACTAAAAAGACAATACTACCTTTGCATATCATATTTTTCGCCTCTATTGATACCAAACTTTTCGCTGGTATTAAACTTTTTTTTTTTTGTATTTCCGACCGCATGCACGATCAAACTTAGTTGATATCCATGCTCTAATAAAAAAAAAATTGATACCCATGCATAGGCAGCATAGCGAAAATAGCCATCTAACTTTCAATGCTTTTTATTTTTTTAAGTTTATTTTATTTTTTATTTATTTAAAATTGATATATTGATTTAATAAAATTCAAGTAATATTATGTTACAAATTTAAAAATTCTTTCTTAGGTTATGTTACTATATAGATAAAAGTGTGTTACTAAAAAACAAAATATGTGTTACCAATCCTTAAAAAATGAATTTTTGTACTTTTAAAATAACTATAAGGAGAATATGTAGTTATGCAAAAATAAAATATATGTTACTTAATTTCTTTTTTATTCTTTTTATTAATTTATGTTTATAATATGTTGTTAATATATTAATATATCTTTTAATACTTTATATATGTTATATAAGTACAATATATATTTTTCTAAGGACAAATAAATATTTGTAAATATTGTAACACACATTCAATTTTACAGTAACTCACATTTGCTCTAATTGTAACACAAATTTGCTCTCCAGCTTGTGTTACTATATGAGCAAATGTGTGTTACTTTAATGACAACATGAGTTTTTATAAGAATAAATATGTGTTTCTTATTTATTCATCATCCCCTTAAAAATTAGGTATATTTAATCATGTAGTAATACATTTTTTACTATTTTATATGTGTAATTATAAAAAATAATTATCCCTATAAAAATAAATAATATATTTGTGATAAACTAATATTTATTCTTATTGTAACACACATTTACTCTTTATATTATATGAAAACATTTATTCTATAAAAATAATTGAATAAATGTAAAAAGAATAACATTTTATATGATTGTAACATACATTTGCTCTAATTGTAACACACATTTGCTCCTCATTTTGTGTTACTATATGAACAAATGTATGTTACTATATGGGCAAATGCATGTTACTATCATATAAAAATAAATAAATATATTTGTGAAAAACTAATATTTATTCTTATAGTAATACACATTTTACTCTTTATATTGTATAAAAATATTTTCTCTATAAAAATAAATGAATATATGTGAAAAGAATAACATTTATATTATAGTAACATACATTTGATCTAATTGTAACATACATTTGCTCCACAATATGTGTTACTATATAGGCAAATGTGTGTTACTTTAAGTACAAAATGAGTTTTTTATAAGAATAAATATGTGTTTGTTATTTATTCATAATCCCTTTAAACTCTAGGTATATTGAATCATGTAGTAATACATTTTTACTATTTTTATATGTGTCATTATATGAAAAATAATTATTTCTATAAAAATAAATAATATATTTTTGAAAAACTAATATTTATTCTTATAGTAACACACATTTTACTCTTTATATTATATAAAAATAACTTGTCTATACAAATAAATAAATATATGTACAAAGAATAACATTTTATATGATAGTAACATACATTTGCTCTAGTTGTAACACACATTTGCACCTTATTTTATGTTACTATATAAGCAAATATGTGTTACTACAAGGATAAATGTATATTACTATAAAAATAAAATATAATTTTATAAAAATAAATAAATATATGTAAAATAACAATATTTATTTTAGATAATAATATACATTTTGTCCTATAATAACATATATTTACTTATATAATAATAAAAAATTAAAAAAATTATAGCTTAAATAAAAAAAATCAAACGAATAAAGTAAAAAAATTAAAAATACTACATGTGATAAAGCATCCAAGTAATGCGGTTAGCATTGGTAATGTCAAAGTAGCATGCAATAGTAATGCGGAAGGTGGAAGCACTAGCATGCATGAGGTAATGTGGATGACATTTCCGTCTTTTTAATTTTTTTAAAATTTATTTTTAAAAATTTCTACAGTAAAAATTTCTATATAAGTTTTTATCTTTATAAAATACACTAAAAAGTCCATCAAAATTCATCAAACCAAACAATCCTTTAAAATTCTTATATTTTTAAATATTAGTGGATTGTTATTAAGTCTTTTAAAATCTTGATTGGATACTAGTGAATTATTTTTAAGTCTTTTAAAATTCAAATTGAATACCATTAGACTATTTTTATGTCTTTTAAAATCTTGATTGAATACCAATAGATTTTTTACAAGAAAAAATCTTTTAAAATCCTAAACCCAACACAATATAAGGGGCACTTACTTCAAATTCTTTTCATGAGATTAATTTTTTTTTTATATATGTTTAATGAATATTTGTTTTTATGGTGGGTGTTGTGTTTTAATTTTAAAAAAATAAATTAAAAAAAAGGTTGTGGTCTGAAGGATTGATTGAAAATGAATGACAGTGGAAATAGACTTGGCCGGACCTTTTAAGTAAACAAACCAGATATACAAATTTTTTAGAACTTATTAAAACACGACATATATTCAATTCAGTATTTAAAATTACAATTTACATATAAATTCGTGATAAAAAAAATTACTCCCTTTGTCCCTAAACATTTTGCACACTTTTCTTTTCGATCCGTCCCACAACACTTTGCACACCCTATAAATGGAAATAACTACTTTAATTTTATTCTCATAATATTCACATGTTTATACAAAATGTCATTACTTTTACACTTAATACAACCAATCTTATTATTTTAGTAATATAACTTTACACATTACCTTAAACACTCTACTTTTTATACATTTTTCTTAAAAACGTGTAAAAAGAGGTGTGAAGAGTGTTCCGGAACAGAGAGAATATAACACTAGAAAAATTAATACTTGAAGAAATAGTAAATCAATAGAAATAAATTAGTGTCATAATATATGTTTAATTTATGTTATAATTGCATAAATATAAGATATATATGTAGTAACACATCAAATTAAAGTTTCTAGGAATAATTACAAAACATGACCACTTATAATGCACTATTTGCAAGGAAGAACATAAAAAATCTTATTTACAAGGAGGGTTAAAGAGTGGAATTCACTTTGATTTTTGCATGTGGAGCGGTAGCTTTTTGCTGACACATCAACTTATATGCTTTTTATTTTGAATTCAAATTTATTTTATTTTTTTTCGGTTGTTTCATTGTTTTACTCTTTCAATTGTATTTTTTGTTTTGTCTATTTCAATTTTATTTTGTTTTTTTTTCGGCTGTTTTTCATGTTTTACTTGTTCACTCTTTCAATTTTTTTGTTTTGTTTTGACTATCTCAATTGTTTTTTGTTTTTCTCTTTTTTCAGGTTTTTTTTAATCTTTTATTTGTTTTTTTTACTATTTCAATTATTTTTTATTTGTCAAATCGATTTCAATTTGTAAATATTTTTTTATATTTCTTTATTTTTCTCAAAATTTAATATTATAATTTCTATTATTTTATTATATTCAAAAATTTATTTATTTTTCAGAATTTATATTTTATTTTTTCTGGTGATAAAGTTTCAATTAAATAATTATATTCATAGATGCAATTTTTTGTTTCTGCATATAAATAATTTTTCTGTATATATTTTTAAGTTTCAATTCAATATTCGTAAATGCATATGCAAAGTTTCATTTTTTGCATATATATATATGTATTTTCGTTTTTAAAAACTGCATAATACCAATATTTTTCTGAATACACTGCAACAAAATTGCAGAAAAAGCAAAATATTCTAAATAGAAATACAAGAATTCCCTATCAGTAACAACAACGCCCAAATCATTGAATAACTCACATTCTTTAAATATATTTCATAACAAAGAAAAATAAATAAACCAAAAAAATCTGTTAATAAAATCAAAAAATCTGTAAGCAAAATCGAATCTATCTCACTGACCAGAAAATCTAAATATTTGTAAACAAAATTATATCTATCCTCAAAAAATGCAAAAAAGATCAAAGTAGTTGATCTGAACAGAGAAATAGATCTTAAACAAATGACGTTGTCTACGACCTCCGGTGTATCGCGGAGTGGATGATTGCAGCTAGGCGCGAGCCTGAAGAAGTTGTATGTTGAGAAAATGAGCATCGGTGATATTTAGAGGCTCGAGTGGGAGACACTGGAGATAAAGATCCGGTGATGGACGCTGTGCGAACAGGTATTCGGAGATTTGGGGTGCGGTAGACAGTGAAAAAAAGAAAAAGACGGTGAGAGAGAGAGGCAGAGAGAGAAGAGAGAAAAAGGAATTTTACCTTCGATGCATAAAAAATCGATCTACAATGCAGCCGCTGGCTACGATCTACATTAGACGTGGGCTTGCATGGGGTGGAGGCGGCACTGAAGGAAGAATGGTGAAAACGAGGCACGACGAGTGCGAACGCCGATCTGGAAATATGGACGGAGGTGTCGATCTGGAAATGCGGACGAGGTGCCGATCTGGAAACGTGGATGGAGGCAGTGGACGGAGGCCCCGAACTGCCTGAATTGAAACTCGGGGGTATGGGAGAGACGCGATCGACTTGATCTGGGGACGTCGCTGTCGTTGAAGGCGGCGCCGAAGGAAATGTGGAGGAAAGTGGGGCTTCTAGTGGTCTTTTGAGAGTGTGAGAGAGAGAGAGAGAAAGATGGATGGGGGTGGGGGTGGGGTGGGTTTGTTTTTTGTATTCTAGAAATGAAAATGAGGGTTGGTGAGAGGTTTTTTATTTTTCAAGATATAATGGGTAGGGGCAGGGGTAGAGGTGGGTATTAGGCTTTTCAGATGATTTTTAATGAAAATGGGTGTGGTGGGGTCTCATTGTGATTCTATTTGTAATATTGTGATCTTATTTGTAACATGGTGTTTTTGGTATTTCTATTTGTAATTACACTATTATAAATGACCTTATATGAAACTTGCCAAGTTTCTAACGTCGAATATGTAAATAAATGAAAAAAATAAAAAGATGATGAGTACTAGTAGTTTTGAAATTATTAACAATATTATATAATTATACATAAATAATATATATTGATAAATATTTATCTAAAATTATACTCCATCCGTTCCACTATAAGTTACTCGTTGCTTTTGGATACACGGATTAAGGTAAAAGTGAAAAAGTACAAGTGATGTGATGAAAAAAGTAAAAAAGTATAAGTAATGTGATGGAAAAAAGTGAAAAAGTAATGGAACTAGTGTAAAAAGTATTGAAAATAATAATAAAGAAGTGAATAGTAGTTTCCAAAAAAGGTAAAAAGCAAATGAGCAACATATAGTGAGACGGATGAAAATGACAAAATGAGCAACTTATAGTGGGACGGAGGGAGTATATAATAAATATTCATTTACTACTATATATATTTATTTATTTATTTTAAAGAGAAAAAAAAACAAAGAGGGGCACACTTTACCTTTAAATAAGTGTGCAAAAATTATAAAAATTGCGCACCTAAAAGCGCACTCAAAATTAGTGTGCAAATATTTTAAAAATTGCACACTTGACTCTCTTTGTAATAAACCTAAAAGATGTCTCTGTTTGTAACTGCCCTTATTTTAATAGGTCACCTGTTAGACTTAAAAGGTCTGTTGAAGCCTAGCTTATTTAATTAAATACATTTTTACACAAGTCTTAGCTCGACTTATTTAATAAACATGTTAGGCTAGGTTAGACCCTTAACATGCCATATATCCCTTTTAGGTGACCTAGTCTAGTTTCTCCCAAAAGGGGATGACTTTTCTCCCAAAAAGAGGATGACTATAATATGGTAGAAGAATAATCAAATAGGTTAATTTATAAGAGTGAGTTGTTATGAGGTGCTATGTCTTAAGTGTTTTTGCTCTCAACACACCAACAAAGTTTTATTTACCCCCAATACCAAAAAAAATACTTTTTTTATTATAAATATGCTACTGATAGCTCCTTGAGAGTTATGCACCCAAGTGTAGGTTGATTTCAAGTAATAAAATTTCTCGGGAGACCGAGTGTCGAACCACAAGGAGATTTGGAAGAAAAAGATATTATCTAGTTGAGAG
>JAPKLY010000058.1:763105-811321 GCA_026898435.1 Prunella vulgaris | reverse complement strand
TTGATGAATTTCTTGGCTAACCAATGGCTTTGGTCTTGTGTAAATTGAACTTTTGTGTGAATTATGGTGAATTGTTTCCCAACATGTGATTTGAGATGGCGAAATTCTGAAGCCCTTGCATTGATTGTCATTTTTACCATTGAAGCCGGAACTTTTGACACTTGAGCCCTGAAGAAAAGTTGTAGAGAAACGAATTAGTGATCAAATAAAACTGGAATTGGTTCAATTGGATTAGTGAGACTCCAGATATTGTGGAAATACGAAAATGTGTTTTGAGTCCAAATATTGGACAGAAATGGAGTCTTCACTTTTGAGTAAAAATACAATCCAAACTTGTAAAATTGGATCACTAACATGTCTTAAGTATTTAGTACATTGTCTTAGGTGTTCAATATCATAAAATTTGGATAAGTATAACTCCACTTAAGACCTCAACAATATACAATAGACATAATGGCCATGTTGAATTATACATATGTCTCTTTTTTATATAGAAAACATAAATACTTATAACTAATTAGAAAGTGTGAAATTATATATAAATACGCTAACAATACATTATAGTACAAAAAATAATACACAAAATAGGTAAAATACAACTAGTGTAGGGTGTTGTGGGGTGTGGGGGTAACCCTACTAACAAAGTCAGATTCAATAAATAACCCCACATATCACTTCATTTTCTCTCTTCTCCATCAAAAAACCAATTCTCTCTTCTCTCTCCCTTCTCTCTCTTCTTTGATGGAAATGGTGTGTGGTGGGGTTAGCAGGGCCTTGCAGAATTCCGGCGAAGTCAAAGTCCCTCCATCTCGTCAGAGGATCTGATGGGTCTGGTGCAACAGTGGTAGCGGCGGTGGGTGGGCATTTCTGGCAGAGAATCTCTCTCGTGGCGGTGGGTGGACGTTTCCAGTGGGTCAATTGAAGGATTGCAACGAAGAGAACGAAAGGAATGCGTTATGTATGGTTGAGAAATTTGGCTTACAACTCTCCTTTTTTTTTCTTCAGTTTCAGCGCCCGATTCTTGAGTTTCAGTTTCTTGCTTTTACTGGTTTCATTTCCTTCTCATAAGGGTTGGAGGGTGATTATGCAATTTGTTTTATGTGTTGGACCTTTATGCCCCTCCTTCATGTACACCTTGACAATTCTCTCACTCTCTCTCTCTCTCTCTTCTTCTGGTAATTTACTTTTGATATTTTGCAAATGTATTGATAAAAAGAGATGATTTTGCAAATTTGCTACTACGAAATTTATTTCCTATTCATCCAACTTGCAATTTGCATTATGCTCTCTACATGTATATATATTTGGTATGCATTTTGGTACTATAAATTTGAACTGTAAGCAATTTGTAATCGAACCTATTAATTAATAATTTTGAACTGTAAGCAATAGATTTGAACTACATTTATAAAAATTAAACTTTTAAGTATTTTATTTTTGAACTTATGAATGTTTCGTTAATTTGAATTAAAAGGTTAAATATTCAAAAAATTTATAAAACTTGATAGAAAATTGAATACAAATGAATTCATAACAAAAATTAAAAATGTTAGTATATCATTAAGTATTAAAATTGTTATAGAGGGAGGAAAAAAACGAGTTCAAATGAATTCATAAACGAATGGTATTTTAAAATTATAAATAATAAAGTGTTTATAAAATAAGAAAAAAGAAAGAAAATTGATTATGGGCGATGAATTGATTGCTGACAGATTTGATTGACAAAGGAGAGAAATGGAGTGAAGGATAGAGAAGAGAGAATAGAGAGAAAAGAGAGTTGTGGGAATAAGTTTATAATTGAACTTTGTCAATCAATGAATTTGAACTATGATGACGAAAATTTGAACTTTTACTTTTTTTTTTAACTTATGAATATTTTGTTTTTTATAACTAATATTATAACTGAAAATCTAGTATATTTTTATAAAATAATTATAATTATTATTAATTAAAATTAGACACAAATATTAACAAATTATAAAAGTAAAATTTATTTATATAATTATATATAAAAAAAAGTAAAAAGGTGGGGTGGGGGGATTGTGGGAGGCGAGTGATGTATAGGATGTTGGTGCGGTGGGGGGTGGGGGGTGGGGGTCTATATAATATAGGGTAGTTTGCTATATGTAATAATTTTAATGGGTGTTTGCTAGGAGTAAAAATTTTATATATGTGGCACCTGGGAGGTAATTCCTCAATTTATAATGATTATCTTATATAAGAAGGAAAATAGTGTTAATTTATATTTTTTGTTCTCATTAATCTTATAATTATCATATATCACAAAAATTTATGTGCACTCAAAGTATTTTAGACTGGTTGTTCGGGTATAACTGATTTGTTTTTGGGTATTATTTAGACTTTTTTTTTTGGATTACTTAGACTTATTCTTGGAATTTTACTAAGACTTGTTCTTTGAATATTACTGACTTGTTCTTCGAATAATACTTAGACTTGTTTTGAGGTATTACTTAGACTTGTTATTGGGTATTATTGACTTATTCTTCAGGTATTACTTACTTATTATTGGGGTATTACTAACTTATTCATCGGGTATTAGTGAGTTATTTATTATTTTATAATATTAAATAATAATAATTTTATTTTTTTTAAATAATAGGCACACATAATTAAAAAAAATTATTGATTTTTTTTATAAAATAAACACTTAAAATGATTGTAATTGTATTTTAAATTTAGCATAACACGAGAAACTAAAAATATAATTAGAACAAGTCAATAATACACCAAAAATAAAACAATAATACCTCATAAATAAATCATTAATACCCAGAGGCAAATTTACTAATACTCTAAAAACAAATCACTAATACTCTAAGAGCAAATCAATATACTCAGAGAACATTTCACTAATATCCTAGGAAAAAATTAGTAATATTCCAAAAATAAATCACTAATATCCGAAGAATAAATCCCTAAACCTAATATAAATAATAATATTCTAAAAATAATTCAATAATAGGAAAGCCTAACTTAATAATACCCCCAAATCACTTATTGGTTGGTTGAATTCAATTTAGTTTATATTTTTTTATGTAAATGATTAAAAATTTCCTGATGGTTAATTCAATGTTTAATTCTTTCCGGACATTTATTTTTTGAGAAAAAAAAATCATTTAGATTCTTCTTTATTTTCAAATAAAATTAATGTTCTAAAAGTCGCTAGTCGGTCGGATCACAAGAATCTAACGACTAGAATGATTAGTCAGAGATTAATCACTAGTCGGAAACACCTAAACGATAAATTAATTAATAATTTAATAAATAAATAATATATATTACATAAAATAATAAAAAAATTAATATCACCGTCTTTAAATATTAAAATTATAAGTGATAACAACAATGAAACTCAAAATTATAAGTGAGAGGTTTACTTAGATAGTTGTCGCTTAGAGAGCTCCTAGAGAATTCTTAAGAGTTCTCTAAGTGTAAATCTGTATTAGTGAAGACAGTGGTTTATTCACAAAGGAATTCCTTCTCCCAACCAATTCAGAAGAATAGGAGAGGTCATCATATATCGAGCAATCTCGCGTACAGCTCTTTTTTTTTTTCCAAGAAACATGAAAAGTCGCTCGTACTAAGCCTCCTCATTTGAGTCGTAGGAGGTTATCCAATATGAAAAGTTTCCATATACCTTTCACCGTGGGGCAAGTGAAAAAAACATGGAGTGTAGAGGCAAACTTACGGCTATATATGAGGCATGCTGTTAGTATAGGAACATAGTGTGAATCGATTTCCACCATTTAATTTCTATAATTGAGTCCGATGGGCCTTTGTTCATTGTTTGATACCTAGATTCATTCAAGTAAGGCAAATACTCAGAACATGGAACAAGGCTTATGTGAGCTGTGTTGAAGGGTTTGTTCTTGGGGTTGTAATATTCTCTCCGTCCCACTATAAGTTGCTTATTTTGTCATTTTCATCCGTCCCACTATCTGTTGTTTATTTACTTTTTTACCTTTTTTGGAAACTACTATTCATTTCTTCATTACTCCCTCCATCCCACTATTATAAGTTACTCATGTTATCATTTTCGTCCGTCCCACTATATGCTGATCATTCGTTTTTTTACCGTTTTTGGAAATTACTATTCAATTCTTTATTATTATTTTCAATACTTTTTACACTATTTCCATTACTTTTTCACTTTTCTCCATCACATCACTTATACTTTTTCATTTTTTCCATGAAATCACTTATATTTTTTCACTTTTACCTTAATTCGTGTGCCCAAAAGCAACGAGCAACTTATAGCGGGACGGGGAGAGTATTATTTTTCATACTTTTTACACTATTTCTATTAATTTTTAACTTTTCTCCTTCACATCACTTATACTTTTTCACTTTTACCTTAATCTGTGTGCCCAATAGCAACGAACAACTTATATCAAGACGGAGGAAGTATTAAAATAAAATTGATTTTGTCCCAAAAATTCAAGTGCACCAAAAACCTAATCTAATTAAGAAAATAATAAATTTAAAAAATCAAAAGCTTAACTTATAAGAAAAAGTTCAATGGTTTGAGTGGAGATATGAATTTTAAAATTAAGAAAAAAAAACAAATTAATGTATATAGTTTTAGAATAAAATATAATGAGTTAAACAAAGGTCAAATATAAAGACTGCAAAGCACTGTTTTCAGAACCGGACCGAACCGACCGGTTCAACCAGTTGAACCGGGAACTGATCACTGAACCGGTCCGGTTACACCCAAAAAACCATTTTTACGGTTGAACCGGTCAAAACCGGTCAAACCTGCTCAAAACCGGTCGGAACCGCTCAAAACCGGGTTGAACCGGTTAAACCGGCTATTTTTTTTAAATATTAATATTTATTTTTTTTACTTATTTTTATTTGTCTTCTTAATTCAAATCAAACCAAAACTCAAAAACTTATTTTCCACAAAAAAAATCTTAACTACTGAAGAACTATAAGAAATTAAAGAAAACCTATTTTGATTGAGTTATTTTGTCTCTTTTGTATTTTGTGTTATTATTTTATGACTCTATTGTATTTATTTAATTTTATAAGTGAATATTTATTTTATTTAACATTTAAAATATTTAAAAATAGGTATAAATTATTTTAACGGTTGAACCGCCGATCCAACCGGTTGGGCCGGTTGAACCGTGAACCGGTGCCTTGTCCGGTTTGATCACCGGTCCGGTTATGAAAATACTGCTGCAAAGTACTTTTTTCAATTTTTTATAAATTGAAAACACAAAGATTTTAAATTATTAATTTCTGAAATGATGTCAAAGATTCCAAAATAATTTAATTCTTAATTAGGCATCGTTAATTAATCATCATTAATTATACATATTATCGTTATTACAACTGAAATTTATAGAAATGGGTAAATTTATTAGAATGTGTCTTTGGTGCACCCAAAATTTAAAAATTAATTTTACTTATTCCAATACAATTTCTCATGTGCCCCACCGTAAAGTTCACAGACACCAGTGGCCGAGGGAAAGGCACGGCTCTGTTGGTGTTACCGAATCAGCGACACGTGAAGCTGCGTAGTGGCGAAGGACGCCATAGAAGCCATTAGAGAAAGTTCAGTGAAAAAGGTTTTAAGATTTTTCAGCGAGAATTGGTGAGAGATTTTTTAACGATTGTACGGATTGGCGTAGTATTTTAAAGGTGGAAAAAGAGGAGCCTGGGAGGTTTGACTGTAGAGATGTTAAACGGGCTAGCCCTAACCCTATAGGGTCAGCCCTAACGAGCTTCGGGCTAAACGGGTTAGGACCTTATCCGGTTCATTCTTAACGGTCCTCTAATATTGGGGACCTAACCCTAACCCTAGCGGTCCTCGGGCTAAACGGATCATAAACGGGTTATGTGAAAAAAAATTCTAAATTTTAACACATAATCTAAAATAATTATCATTAAATGTTAATATTTAAACTAGAATCTAAACATTGTCCATAATGTCATTAAAATTAATAAAAATAGTTTAACATAATTACAAAAGTTCAAACATTAACACTTAAACTCTTAAAGTTCATTGGTATTTAAAAGTTCAAATATAAATACTCAAAATTAATATAACACCTAAATAGAAATTGAAGATAACTTCAATTAATAATAATAATAACTAATAACTATATTATATATATATAATATGTATATATAAAATAAAAAAATTATGCGGGCTAGCGGGCGGGCTCGGTTAACCGGCGGGCTAGCCAGTTTAACCCACGGGCTAATAGGGTCGGGCCAAAAAAGCCCGAATTTAAATGGGCCAATGAAAACATGACCCTAACCCTACATTTTTCAGGGTTAAACGGGTCGGCCCTATTAGCCCAGTCCGGATTAACATCTCTAGGTTTGAGGGAAAACATGTGTGAAGCACCTAAATTATTGCTTTCGATTGAGGAAAACATATCAGTGCACAGTCAAATTGGTACCACTACCACCCACCTTATGTGGTCAGGCGGATCAGTTAAATGATTGAAACTACAAATAATCTAGTGGACCCAACAACCTATTATAACATATCAAGAATAACTTATAATACCCCAATAATATTTTATAATATTTAAATAATAATTTATAAATAAATAAATTAAAAAATAATTTATAATACCCAAAACGATTATAGAATATTTAAAAAATATCTAAAGAGTAATTTATAAATGAATAAACTCAAAAAATAATTTATAATAAAATAATAAATAAATAAATAAATAATACTCAAAGAACAACTTATAATACTCAAAGAACAATATATAATACTCAACGAATAATTTATAATACCCAAAAAATAATTTAGAAATGAATAATTAATAAATGGATAATATTCAAATAATAATTTATAATATCCAAATAACAATTTATAATACTCAAAGAACAATATATAATACTCAAATAATAATTTATAATATCCAAAGAACAATTTATAAATGAATATTTAATAAATAAATAATTAATAAACAAGTAATACTCAAAGAACATCTTATAATACCTAAAGAATATTTTATCATACTCAAAAAATAATTTATAATACAAAATAAATAATTAATAAATGAATAAACCCAAACAATAATTTATAATACCTAAAAGAACAATTTGTAATACTCAAAGAACAATATATAATATCCAAAGAATAATTTATAGTATGCAAAGAACAATTTATAAATAAATAATTAATATATAAATAATAAACGATTAATACCTAAAGAACATCTTATAATACCCAAAGAATATCTTATAATACCCAAAGAATAATTTATAGTACACAATGAATAATTTATAAATAAATATTGATAAATAAATAAACATAAAGAATAATTTATAATACCTAAAACACAAATTATAATATTTAAAGAACAATATATAATACCCAAATAATGATTTATAATATACAAAGAATAATTTATTAATAAAAAAATAAATAAATAAATAATTAATAAATAAATTTTTTTATTAAAATTGAGGTATTATAAACCCTTCGATTTTCTTTACATGTGTATTGTTTTCTCCACCTTTCTTGCAGGGCAGGTGTCTTCTCTGTCCACCCCCATAACTAATAAAAAAGTATATATGCACAGTGCTCCCTTTACTTTCCATTTCTTGTTCTTCATATAAAATTAACTGCAAATGTGCAACCTATGTTTGCAATGAGAGCATCTCTGCGTTAGTAATTTGTTTAAGTTGGTTGTTATTATAAGATTTCTCGTATCAATAACCCAAGAATAATTATTAATACCCGAAAAATAATTTAGTTATACCCTAATAATAACTCTTTAATACCCCAAAAACAGATCTTTGCAATACCCCAAGAACAACTTGTTATACCAAAAAATACATAGTGCGGCGTGTAGTATGTGTTTTTGGAAAAATCAAATAAAATTTAAAATTGAACTAAAATCAAGGTGCATACTATGCACCCAAGTACATGCTAGAATTTGCGAATTTAATAATAAGTCAATACATAATTTTTAAGTCTTAGTTTTGTATGCATTAAGTGCACCGTATAATTCAAATGTATTTTTAAAAAGTTACTCAAAATACTACTGAAAAGTCACACATATTATTACTAAAAAATACTCCATCCGTCCCAGAGGAACTTGCAAGTTTTCCTTTTTGGGACGTCCCAAAGGAACTTGCAAACCCAAAAAAGGAAACCCTTTTATAAACTTCACCCTCACAATATGTACATATTTACACAAAATGCCATTACTTTTTCACTTTTTGGGCCCACATTACACTCAATCCAGCTAACTTTTTCGCTTTTTACATAAAATTTTACCAAATTAACCCTCAAAACACTATTTTTTTTACTTTATTCTACTTTTTCTTAATTTGTGTGTCCCTCCTCCCTTGCAAATTGCTCTGGAACGGAGGGAGTATAACTTTTCAATAATAATAATACGTGTGACTTTTCAATTATAAATAGTATAACTTTTTAAGAATATACTTGAATTGTATTTTGCACAATAGACTTATTCAATTTTTAATTAATTAAATGTGCTTAGGTGGTATACGCATTAACAAATTAAACAAACGTGCTTAAATAATCTCTACATTGTATCTACATAAATAGATAAAGTATATATATAATATTATAAAATAATCAAATCTCTTTTATTTTCCAAAATTCATAATAAGTATATAACCAAACAATACTCAATTATTCTGAATTGAAATTTTAACAAGAAACATTCCACAAATATATGAATATAAATGTGATGATGACTATTAAAATACCTTAATTTTAAAAAATCATAAAATTAAAAACCAAAATTTTACTCAACATAAAAAATATAAAAGGTTTGATTGGAGAAAATAAAAAAATTTAAATTTAAGGAAATATCAAATTAATGCATATTATTTTAAAATAAAATATAATGAACTAAATGAAGATTAAGAGACACACTCATGTAAAACATACCATATTAAAAATTCACGGATTCTTAATCGGGTCGGGTCGGATTTGGTCTTTTTTTTTTAAAAAAAATTCGCAATTATGATTCCAGATTTTTTCGCTCCCAGATATGTACAATTTGGCCAAATGCATGTTACTAATAAGCAAAATGTGTGTTACAATTAGATTAAATGTTGTTTTCTTTACATATATTCATTTATTTTTATAGAAATAACATTTTTTCATACAATCTTATAATACATGTGTGTTACTATAAAAAAATATTATTTTTTCGTAAATATTTATGAGAAAATAATATATTTTCTTATAATAACACACATTTTGCTTTTGTGTTATATGAAAAATTATTTATTATATAAATATATATATATATATATATATATAAAGAACAACATTTCATAAGATTGTAACACACATTTGCTTTAATATTAACACACATTTGCTCCCCAATTTGTGTTACAATATGGGCAAATACGTGTTATTGTAAGAGAAAATGTACTTTTATAAGAATAAGTATGTGTTTTTTAATTTAATCACCATTCTAATTTTAAATCTAGGTTGTTGATAGAATTTTCTAATCGTTGTTTGTTTATGTGGTTTTATATCGGATTAATTCTATCAAACAATAATCTATGAACTTATGTTCTTGGTGTTCTTGAGGAAGATGATGTAGAGAGAGAGAGTGAAGAGCTTAGAGAGAGAAAGTATTGTAATTGGAAATGTATTAATTGTGTGAATAGTAAAAGATAGGTCTTATTTATAGGTGTGTGAGTGTGAGATGGCACCTTACGAGCCTATACGGCTTCCGGAGCTATTGTATTAGTTCGCCATGTCAACATTTGCCCCCCAGCTCGCGCGCATCATGACTCCGTCGAATGTGTGAGCGAGCTGGAGAACTTGAACCTCGGCGAACTATCCTCGGGCGAGTGCCGAGCTAGCTGGAGAGCTCCGCCACGGCGGCTGTCGTGGCCGACATGGTGCGGGATCCCAGGGGTCACGCACGCCTTTTGAGGCCTCGGTTCCCACCCTCAGTAATGATCAACTTTCAAATTGTTTGCAAATAGGTCCTCGCACTTCCCAAATACTGCACCTCGCCCCGACGTCTATAAATAGGGGAAGGTGAGTTCATTTCTCACTTTTCCACTTCTGAGTTTTCCGAGCAGTTTCCGGCGAACGGCACCTCCATCTTCGATGAAGTTTCCGGCGCTCCTCAAGGTAGAAAACTCACTTTCTTCTTCTCTTTCATTTCTTTTCTTCCGATTTCTTCAAGTTCTTCGGGAATTTTGGACATTTCCGGAGACTTTCGAACCTTTTCTGACTACCTATTACCGTGACTCCGGCGAGGAGACCTTGGACTGATTTTTGGATATTTACGGACTGCATCGTGACCATGTCGACTCATGAATCGAGTGGGACTCCCTCGAACCGTAACCCCGGAAAACAAACAATGATTGAGGATGAGCCCCCTCCCCAGATTTCATACGTGGAGATCGGCTCCAGCTTCGAGGCGACCTCCGCAGCTCGCCAGGTCTCCGGCGAGCTGCCAGCGAGGTTTGTCTTAACCCGGAGGAAGGAGCCTCCAGCGCCGTGTACCGCGAGGTATGGGAGGAAGGCGATGAGGTCTCCTAAGAGGAAAGGGTTGCCAGTGGCAACAACGAGCCTGAGGAAGTTGGTGAGGATGCCGCCGAGGTCGGCGAGGAGGGTGGCGACCTGGAGGAAGTTACGCTCGAGTGGTTCCGCCGCATTGGTTTCCCAGAGCCCCAGTTGGTCGAGTACCAAGTTCCCACCGAGGTCGTTCATCCCTTTGATTGGGACGAGTATGTCGCCGAGTATGCGGCGAGCTTCCCTTGCCCGGACCGGGTACTTCCCACCGACCTAGAGAAAGTCGCCCCATCTGATTACAGAGCTGGCGGGGTGGTGAGCCTCATTGATGAGTGCGACCTGCCCATCATACGTAGGAAGTATCGCATCCCGCTCGACATCTTCATGTATGCCCCAGTGAAGAACGAGCGGGCCGACGAGCCTCCCGAGGGGCTGACTGCTCTGAATGTCGATGTATTGAGGGCTGGGCTCACATTGCCGTTGCACCCTGTCATCGGCCAATTTCTCACAGACAACAACTTGGCCATTACTCAGCTCACTCCAAACGCATGGAGCAATCTTCTCGCCGCGTTATCCATCTTTGGGTTGGAGGGTTACGAGAACGCGACGACCTCAGCGGACCTGGGCGAGCTCTTCGCTGTTACCAAGCAGGCGAAGGATGGCGCGGGATACTACTACCTGAAAGCTCGCCCGGGAGAGAAATTTCTCGGGGACTTGCCGAACAAAGTCTGTGACTGGAAGAAGCAGTTTTTTTTATAGGCGGAGACTGGCGAGTTTCCAGCACGTACCATGGGCGAGGTGACCGTATTCCCACTCCGGAGGGATACGGGGAAGCTAGCAGTAGGTCGCCTATTTCGGTGTGTGTGGGTTGAATTAGATATACTAATTCTAAATTCTTTTTTCTTTTTGCAGTTCCGAAGCACCACAAGTCTAGCAGGGGCAAGCCCAAGTTGTCGGCCGAGTTCGACGTGGTGCGTGCCATTTGCTGTTTGAGAGGCGAGAAGGATAGGCAGATCGCCCACCTGTGCGCGCATCATTGCTTGCGGCTCGCCGGGCTCCTCACCTTGCCACACCACCTCGATATCAAAGGTCCCGAGCTCCCAGGTTTACAACTCTTCGGAGCTCGCCTATGAGGGGGGGTAGTTCGCCCTTTATGCTGACATTTTCTATCTTTGCGTAGGTGGTAGCTCCGTCGCCATTCCCATCGCCGAGGTCCCCGAGGCCTATCAAGTAGTTAAACGCCGCTTCGAGATGGGCCCACCTCGCCCCAACAGACTCGCCCAGCCGTTGGTGCTCGCACTAGAGGCGAGCAAGGAGGCAGAGCTCACCTCTTAGAAGGGCGAGGTAGGAGGGTCGGGGACCCAGAAGGAAAATACTAAGGCCCCCGAGAAGACTAAGTCTAAGGCAGCAGAGGTCGCGAAGGCCAACCGAGATGGCGGGCGAGCTGGCGCTGCTCCCGAGCGAGGTCGTGGGAAAAGAGGTCTCCAGCGAGGCAATGGGTCTCGAGCGGGCGAGGAGGACCCCCAAGGCGGGAAGAGGACCAAGTATACTGGCCTCCGCTATGAGGATTCTGACCGAGCTGAGAGGATCTCGGCGAGGTCTGGGCAGGGAGGATCTGCTCAGTCCATCGCCCCACTGGCGGCCACAATAATCCGGAGCTCGCCCCCTTCCCCGTCTCCATTTGGGGTGCGAGCTACCGACAACACGCTCTTGGGATGTGACCCTGACCGTGTTCAGTAAGTAGCTCGCTCTGTTGATCTTCATCGCTTATCGTCTTTTGTTTTTCTAATATTTTTCAACTGTTCTGACCTCGCAGCTATGCTCCCATTGCTCACCCCAATCGTCATGAGGTTGTTCATGCCTTTGAGCGATCTCGCTCACTAACGTCGATGCGGAGCCTCCATTCGGGCCTAGTCCGGAATACTGTGAGCGAGGTGCCGAGGCACTGGATGGCTCTCCAAGTGGCAACGATCAATGGCCAGAACCTGACGGAGAACCTCCTCCTCTGTGCTCACTACGCGAGCGGGCTGCTGCTCGCCAATCTAAAGGCCCTGGAGCAAGTTGCCGAGCTGGAGGCAGGTTGCTCCGAGAGGAACAAGAAGGTGATCGCCTTGGCGGAGACCGCCGACAAGGCCAAGAAGGCGGCTAAGCTCGCCGAGGACAAAGCTGCCACGGCTCTGGCCTCCGAGGCTCAGGCTCTTGATAACTTTACTCAGCTTCAGAAGCAGCACGCCTCCTTCCAGCAGAACGCCGAGGCTCAACTTAAAGCTAAGGAGGAAGAGTTCGCCGAGAAGCTCGCCAAGGAGGTCGGTGAGCATGGGGTGACGAAAGAGGAGCTGCAGCTGCAACGAGGTCTAGCCCGGAGCGCCGATGAGGAATGCGCAAGGTTGAGGGCTGAACTGGAGGCGAAGGTCAACGAGGTCGCCGAGTTGCAGAATAATGCTTCTTCTTTACCGGACTTGAGAGCCGTGAGGGCCAAGGCCTCTGACAAAGGATTCGTCCAATGTTACGCTGAGGTCTTGAGGACTCTATGGTGGGCCCGGGCCCACAAGGATGATGAGGTTGAGGCCGTGGTGGGCGACTTCAATGCGTGCCTCGACCGAGTCCCCTTCCCGGATGGTGCCGAGCTGGACATTGGCGACCTCCCGGAGCTCGACATCCCTCTCGACTTCGTGTCAGCCCACTTTCAAGTCATCAAGACAGTTGAGGTGCCGGTGTTGAATCTTGGCGAACATGAGGAGGTCATTCGTGAGGAGGGTCGTGTCCCCCTCACTGTCGAGCAACTCCAAGAGGCATGCGGGGATGCGACGCTGGACATTGGCGAGTTTGACGCTAGTGGGCTCACTGGCAACATCACCACACTTTCTGAGCTCGCCATCCCAGCTGGGCAGGTCACCCCCAATCCCTCCGAAGTGGCTCTGGATGCCCCCGTAGCTCTGGAGACTTAGGATTTCCACCTGCTTTCTTAGATTAGTTTTTATTTTCCAAGTTGTAGTAGGTCGTCGGGTTACGGAGCTCGCTCAGAATGAGCTCCGTTTTGTAGCTTTTGATTTTTTGCTTAAGTAGATGTAGCTCACCGGGCACGTGCAGCTCGCCCAGAAGACGCTTTTTGTAGTTCAAAGATGGCTAGCTAGTCGGTCTTTGTGGCTAGCACTGCTACGAACACCTAGGAATTTTCAAGTATTTTTGCCTTGAAAATTTCCTAAGTGTCTTTTGAATAGAACCGAGCATTTTTTGTCCAACTCTTCGCACTTCGTTTTCGCGCTATTACGTTATAATTTTCAAAATGGCTCATTTTTATTTATTTTATGGGTACTTAACTGTTCGTCTTATTCTACTTTGAGAAGCGAATCATTCGTTTTACGTCACTTACGACTACGAATTGTACCTCTATTTTGAGAGTGCGTATTCTTCGTCTTACACAACTTAGGGCCGCGAATTGCTCGTCTTAGATCACTTAGGGCAGCGAGCTGTACTTCGATTGATTCACGTTGGGCCGTTGGGTTTCATGAACCTTACCTTAGACGTTTTTCATCTTTTTCGCGAATTTTTCTAACTTGTGGCAGTAGGTGCTTAGCAACCCTTTAAGAAGGATACCTTCGCGACCTTGGGCACTTTGGCCTTTGCCTTCGAGCTATTTAGTTACAACTTTTGGGACCTTGGTCCTTGCGCATCACAGATTTTTGAGTGCTCGAGCGAGCTGGGGTTGGTGAGCTCTTCTGGGCAGTGGGCGACCTGAGGTAGCTCGCGTAGGGGGCGAGCTACGCAGGTCCGGACACTTGGAAAATTTTTCTGATTTCATAAATTCTCTAACTTTTTATAGCGACGTAAGTTACACTGGTTGCCATCAACATTTCTGATGCGAACCTTCGACTAGTCTATTACAGAATTCTAGTCTATTGGTAGAACTTTTTCAGGTGGGCCGCACTCCAGGTGTATGACGAGGCGTTGCCTTCTGAGTCATCGAGGTCATAAGTGCCGTTCAGCCAGGCTGCGGTGACCCGAAACGGTCCTTCCCAGTTTGAACCGAATACACCTGGTGGGGCCATCAACTTCTTTTTCAACACCAGGTCTCCAACCTTGAATATTCGGTCTCGGACCTGAGAGTTGTAATACTTTTCTGCTCTAAGCTTGTAGGTGGCGTTCTTCATTTATGATGAAGCTCTGGTCTCTTCGATCAGATCCTTCTCTACTGCCAGGGCTTCGTCATTCTTTTCTTCATCATATCCTACCACCTTCAAAGTCTTATTTTGGACTTCGACGGGTACCACCGCCTCAATTCCAATGGATAGGGCAAACGGGGTCTCTCCGGTGCTGGCCCGGTAGGAAGTTCTGTAAGACCATAGGACCTCTGGGAGTTCGTCTGCCCAGCTCCCTTTCTTTTCCTCGAGGCGGAGCTTCAATATGTGTTTCAAGATTTTGTTCACCGCCTCGACCTGGCCGTTCGACTGGGGATGGTATGGAGTTGCGTAGTGCTTCTTGATGTTCCATGAACTGCAGAAGTCTCTCAGCTTTTGTCCGTCGAACTGCCTTCCATTATCCGTGATGATTGACTGCGGAAGTCCGAATCTGCAGATCAGGTTTTTCCATATGAAGCCGATCATCATTTCTTGGGTTATTATTGTGAGAGCTTTGGCCTCAGCCCACTTAGTGTAGTAGTCTACTGCTACAACAACAAACTTTACACTGCCTCTACCAGGTGGAAATGGGCCGATCAAGTCGATACCCCATTTCGTGAAAGGCCATGGGCTGAAAACCGACTTCAGTTGGTTTGCTGGGGAGTGGATGTTAGATGCGAAAAGTTGACACTTCCGGCGCCTTCGCGCGAAGCTAATGGCATCTTTGCGAAGAGTGGGCCAATAGCAGCCCTGCCTGATCGTCTTGTATGCCAATGCTTGCCCCCCAGCGTGACTAGCACAAATCCCTTCGTGAATTTCTTCTAACACTTCGGACCCCTGCTTCTTAGTTAGGCACTTGAGTAGGGGTAGAGAGAATCCACGTTTGTAGAGTTGGCCGTCCAGCAGTGTATATCTGGCAGCTTGCTTTATTAGCCGGCTAGCTTCCCAGGTGTCCACGGGGGTTGTTCCGTCTGTCAAATATTTTTAGATTGGAGTGCACCAATCTTCACCATCTTCGCTATCCTCCTGCCCCCCACTCAAGGTTTGGTTTACTTTGTAATCGAACGTCGAGGGGTTTTTCAGTGTGGTGATCACAACCTCCGTGAATTCGGCTTCGCCATTACTGGTAGCTAGCCGGGCTAAGGTGTCTGCTTGTGTGTTTTCTAGCCGCGGTATCTGGTTGATGTAGACCTGTGTGAACATCGAGATCAGGTGCGCGACTATCTTTTGGTAGGTCATCATCTGCTGGTCCTTTGCCTCATACTCCCCCCGGACTTGGGATATTATTAGCTGGGAATCTCTGAAAACTTGAAGATTTGTTGCCCCCATAGCTAATGATAGCCTAAGTCCAGCTATCAATGCTTCATACTCCGCTTCGTTATTGGTTGCTCGGAAGTCGAACCGGATTGCGGAGGTGAAGACTTGTCTGTCCGGACTGATCAGGACCACGCCGGTGCCTGTTGCTACACTGGTCGATGACCCGTCCACATAGAGGTGCCACGGAGCTATACGCCCCCTCGTCGGATCTTGTGGGAAAGTTAGCTTGACGATAAAGTCGGCAAGCGCTTGTCCCTTGATCGCTGTTCGGGGTGCGTAGGTTATACCATACTGGCTGATCTCTAGTGACCATTTCAGCAGGCATCTAGCGGTGTCTGGGCGTTGTAGTATTTGCCCTAGTGGGAATGTTGTCAATACCTCCACTGGATGGTCAAAGAAGTAAGGCCTCAATTTTTTAACACTCATCACCAGTGCATAAGCCAGCTTCTCTGTTGGGGTGTACCGCAAATCAGCTTCGTGTAAGACTTGACTTACATAGTACACTGGTAGGTGTGTCTTCGCCTCTTCTCGGACCAGGACGGAGCTGATGGCCACCTCCGATGCGGCTAGGTATAGATACAGTTTCTCTCCAGGTATCGGCTTTGACAGGACATTTTATTTACCAACCTGTGGTAGGTAGCCCCGGCGTTGATGAGTCCAAAAGGCATCCTTTCCCAGCAATACATGTTCTTGTTGGTGTAGAACATCGTATGTTCCCGGTCGTCTGGGTGCAAAGCTATCTCGTGATAGCCCGCAAAAGCGTCCATGAATGTCATCATCTCATGGCCTGCGGTGCTATCGACTAACTGATCGATGTGAGGTAGTGAGAAGTTGTCCTTCAGGCAAGCTTTGTTTAGGTCCGTGAAGTCGTTGCAGAGCCTCCACGTCCCGTTGTGTTTCTTCACCAGGACGGGGTTCGCGACCCACTACGGACACAAAGCTTCTTTGATGAGTTTGTTGTCTAATAACTTCTCCACCTCTACAGTTAGAGCTGTGTATTTGTCTGGTCCGTATTTCTTTCGCTTTTGACGTACGAGTCTCCTCATCGGGTCTATATTAAGTCTATAGCAAGCATGCTCCTGCGGGATTCCCGTCATATCCTCATGGGACCAGGCAAACACGTCCAGGTTGGACATCAAGAACAGCTCCATCCTCGACCGGTACGGTTCAGGTAACTCGGAACCGATGAAAAGTTCCAAGTCCCTTTCCGGGTCCACCGGGAGAGCCGTTTGTTCTTCCATGGGGGTGGCTTTTCTCTTTTGACTTTTCCACCTCGGGTCGCCGGTGAACTCATCCCACTCCTCTTGTGACATCTGCGCAGGTTCGTGACCTATGCGCAGTTCGAGGTCATTGGGTTGGCTTTCAGCTTGGGCGGGTTCATCAGCTGTGAGCACCTTCTGTGGTTTGTCAACTTGGGATGGTCCGGTGACCTGGGGAGTTGGGTCAACATCCATCGACATTGATTCTTGACCTCCCACAGGTCCCCCCTCTTGGCCTTCATTAACCACCTCCATGGGAGCAGGTTGCTGTTCCTGCGCAGGTCCCGACAGTTGCGCAGGTCCCGACGCTTGGGTCTTCTCCAATCCCTCCATTGGTGCCGGTTGTGTGTCTCGCGCAGGTCCTGTGCCTTGGTTGATTTCTGACAAATCGCCTACCTCCATCATTTCAGTTTCGACCGAGATGACGTCTAGGATGTTTGGCTCGTCTGCTGGAATCTGTACATCTTCTTCAAGGATGTGGACCTGCGTAACAGACTTTTTGACCCGGCCATCTTTGATTTGGAGTAAACACTCTCGGGCCTTTTTCTGGTCACCTTTTATAGTTCCGGTGCCTTTTGGAGTTGGGAATTTTAAACAGTAGTAGTAGGTCGAACACGCTACTTTGAATTTATTAATAAACGGGCGGCCAAGGAACCCGTTGTAGGAGGACTGCTGGTCGACAACTAGGAAATCTATGAGCCTAGTCAGCCTCCGCTCCAGGTCCTCGACCGATACAAGTTGGACGCTCAACCTAATGTTGCCTAGGGGGACGGTTACAGCCTCTCCGAACCCCACTATCCTAGCATTGCTAGGTTCTAGATACGACTCAAAATCACCTAAGGCGTCTAAGGTGGATTTGAAGAGAATGTTGATGAATGCGCCGGTGTCCACAAGTAGTCTGTGAACTCGGACGTTCATGATATTGGCGGTTATCACCAACGAGTCGTTGTGGGGCGTCAGTACCCCCTCCAGGTCCGCCGAGGAGAATGTCAGCTCATCAGTAAGCTGTGCGATGGACCTGGGGCCGGAGCTGCCTTTCTGGACCTGGTTTACGGCTCGGATCTCGGCCTTCCTCTTTCTCTTGGACATGGAGATCCCCCCATCTTGGAGACCTCCGGCAGCTCCGATCTCCCCCTCGAGAACTAGGAGTTCTCGGGTGGGCTCCAAGTTTTGCTGAGGTTGGGGAGGTGCCCTCCGTCTGTTCTGGGGACCAGGTTGGTCTGCTTCCTCATCCTCATCATCGTAGGTAGCCCTCCTCTCGAACCTTGGCCCCTTAGTTGGGGCCTTCTTCACAAACTCGGCCAGCTTCCCATCCTCATAGAATTTCCAGAGTTGTTTGAGGAGGTCTCTGTACTCGCTGGTGAAGTGGCCGATGGCCTGGTGGTAGGCGCAGTATTTGTTGGGGTTGAGCTTCGTGCGGTCCTGACGGATCCGCTTCGGCTCCTCCAGCAGGGCCTTGTCTTTAACAGCAATAAAGATGTGGTCGATGGAGACGGTGAGGACCTGGTTGAGCTTTTCCTTAAGCTCGTCCCCATCGACGAAGGCCTTTAAGTTCTGGGGGGCCTTGTATGTGCCCCCAGACCTCTTCCCGTAGGGCTTCTTCTCCTCCGGGGTACCAACTTCTTTCAGCAGTGCCTCCCGCATAGCCACGAACACCCCCGCCTTGTGGCGGAATTCATTGTAAGTGTTCGGACATGCGAGGTGCATCTCCTTCCAGAGGTCGGTGCCCTTCCTGAGCCCGGCAATCACCACAATGACCTTGGTGTCCTCGCTCATTGGTTCGCCCTCCAGCAGTATTTTATCGAACCTCTCTAGGTATTGCTGGTCGGTCTCGCTCTCGCCTTGGTGGATGTTGGCGAGACGGTGCTTCTGGGTAAGGTAGGACCCGAACCCGGAGAAGTGGGCCAAGAACTCCCGTGAGAGTTGGCCAAATGAGCAGACTGACCCCGGGGCGAGCGACGAGAACCAGCGATGGGCTTGGTCCCCTAAGGTCAGCGGGAAATTCCGGCACTGGGTGGAGTCGGTGACACCGACCGAGATCATGAAGTCTGCATACTTGGCTAAGTGGACCTTCGGGTCGGACTCACCATCATATGCGGACATCACCGGGAATTAGATTTTCTTCTGGACCGGTGCTCGGAGGATGGCAGGTGCCAACGGAGATGTGGGGAGAGTGGTGGCGTCAGGTCCGCCAGACTTGGCCGCTACTTGTGCTTGTAGCATTTTGACGGTCTTTTTTAGCGAGGCCAGCTCGTCATCGCGGGTCACCTCTGGTGGAGGTTGCTCGAAGGTCGTGCGTCTCGTGGACGCACGTCCCCGAGGTGCCTCACTCTGGGGTGACCTTTCAGTTACGGGCTGGAATTGGCGTCCGCCATGGGGGCCCAACCTGTCGGTGGCGGGCCTTCTCAATCGTTCATGGGCCGACCTGCGCGGCTGCAGGTCTGAGTCTCCTCCGTGGGACATGACCGGGGCAGCTATTCGTTCGTTTTCTCCGCATCTGGGCCCCAGTCTGCCTTGGAGGACCTCCTTCCTTGTTGATTGGTGGGTGCCGGACGCCTCGGTGCAGGCAGAAGCTCGCCCGGTATATGGGGCGGGCTCCTCCACCACCTTGGCTTTTTTAGCCCATTCACGGTGTTGGCGGGCTTGGGCTGAGCTCGCCTCCTGCTCGGTGGGGAGAGTGTTGTACTCCCCACGGGTCTGGGTGCCCTGAGTGGGCCTCGCCTGCTCCCGGGTCTCGGCTAGGGCTCGCCTAGGTACTAGGGCGAGCTCATCGTTCTGCCTCTGCTATAACCTCTGTAAGGTTGCGATGGTGCGCTGGAGCTCGTCGGGGTTGTTTGCCAGGTCCCTCAGGGCAGGGCTCAAGTCTTCTTGGGTCACTACAACTCGCGGAGGTCGCGGAGTTGCAGCGCTTTTCTGGGGAGGTGGGTGCGAGGTCTCCACCACCTGGCGTGAGGTTTCCGCCTCGGCCTGGTTTTGGTCGCCCCCTCTGGACCTTACGGCAGCTGCGGAGGTCTGTCCTTTGGCGGCTCGAGTGGTAGTCATTTTTGGTTTTTGGAGGGGGTAACTTGCGGAAGGTCGCCGAGACGGGGGGAGGTCGCCGGGGTGATGGTCGTCCAGCTTAGGTGGAGCTGTGCAAATTTTCGTCCAGCCTCGCGTATGACGAATTATCCGAAATTCAGTTTATTCGTGTACACACGCGCGTTTGAAAACTTTTTCCGTGCAGTATTTGTAAATTCGAGAATTCGGGTTTTCATCCAGAAATCTGGGTTTTTTGTTCGAAGGAATGAATATGTGTATGTGTATCTTCAAGTGTTCTTGAGCTTTATCAAGAACACCTTCAAATCTTCAAACAAACCCTAACTTTGTTCTTTGACAAAAATTTTATTTTTCAGATTCGTGACCCTTCCTCTAGCGTCAAATTGTTGATAGAATTTACTAATCGTTGTTTGTTTATGTGGCTTTATATCGGATTAATTCTACCAAACAATAATCTATGAACTTATGTTCTTGGTGTTCTTGAGGAAGATGATGTAGAGAGAGAGAGTGAAGAGCTTAGAGAGAGAAAGTATTGTAATTGGAAATGTATTAATTGTGTGAATAGTACAAGAGAGGTCTTATTTATAGGTGTGTGAGTGTGAGACGGCACCTTACGAGCCTATACTGCTTCCGGTGTTGACGAGGGTTCCTTACCCTCGCCTTGGTCCCTCACACTGCTTCCCTTTGTTATGCCTCGTCCTACTACTATGCCTTAGACTAGATGTGCCTCATTAAAAACCTCGTCGTAAACCACCCTTGTCGATAAATCGGACGGAGGGAAAAAGAGCGCAACCATCGTGGTCCTACAGGCTATGGGGCGAGCTATAGGGCGAGCTCCGATGCCTTGTCGAACTTCTGGATGCTGCGTGGTGACGGAGCTCGGCGAGGTCCTCGTGGGGGTAAAGGCGAGCTCCTTTGGGCGAGCTGCGTGGGCGAGCTGCCACCATGTGGGCGAGCTCCGGCCTTCCGCGGGTCCGGGTGAGCCCTGACTACCTGTCAAGCCTTGGTGATTATTCCGGGGCTAAGTGTATTAGTTCGCCATGTCAACATTTGCCCCCCAGCTCGTGCGCATCATGACTCCGTCGAATGTGTGAGCGAGCTGGAGAACTTGAACCTCGGCGAACTATCCTCGGGCGAGTGCCGAGCTAGCGGGAGAGCTAAAATACTTTATCAACTTTATAAGTTGAAAAAAAAAATCTAAAATGAAGGTAATTTAAAAAGATTCTAAAATAATTAATATAAAAAATTAATGATTAGGCATCAGGAATTATGCATAATTAATTATGAGCAATACTTGTGTAGAAATTTTTACCATAAAAATATTTATTTTTTAAAAATTCACGGGTCTAAATCGGATCGGGTCGGATTTGAGCATTTTTTCCCAAATTCGCGCAACTTGTAATTCTAGGATTTTTCACTCCCATGGATGTTACAATTTGGGCAAATGCATGTTACTATTAGGTAAAATCTGTGTTACTAATTTTTTAAAAATTAATTTTTTGTACTTTTCAAGTAACTATAAGGAAAATATGTATTTTTGTAAGAATAAATATGTGTTACTTAAATTATTTTTTATTCTCTTTGTTCATTTATGTTGATACTGTGTTGTTCATGTACTAATACATCTCTTAATACCTTACATATGTTATATAAAGTACAATATATATTTTTCTAAGGACAAATAAATGTTTGTATATACAGTAACACACATTTGATCTTGCAGTAACACACATTTACTCTAATTATAACAGACATTTTACTCCAAATGTAACACATATTTGCAGTAACACACATTTACTCTAATTGTAACATATATTGTAGTAACATACATTACTTTAATTGTAACACACATTTGTTCTTCAATTTGTGTTATTATATAAGCAAACATGTGTTAATAACATATATTTATGGAACACACATTTGCTCTTCAATTTGTTAAGAACATATATGTGTTACATTGTATGGAAAATGTTTATTTTTACAAAAAACTAATGAATATGTGAAAAAAATTAACATTTAGTCTAATTGTTACACACACATTGCCTTAAAGTAACATGCATTTGCCCAAATTGTAACATACCTGGGAGCGGAAAAAACTGAAAATACAAATTGCACGAATTTTAGAAAAAAAAATGCCCAAATCCAACCCGACCCGATTTACACCAGCGAATTTTAAAAAATGAATATTTGTATAGTAGAAATGTGTGTATAAGTTTTTGTCATTAATTATACATATTACTCCCTCGTCCCAAAACTACTTTCACACTTTTCTTATTTGGACGTCCCAACTCTTATTTCACACACCTAAAAAGAAAACTTTTTATACTCACAAGAGTCTATAAAGTACACTTTCTTTTATTTTATTATTTAACTATACATTCACATACTTACTTTTTCTTAATTCGCGTGTCCGAGACTACTATGAAAATAATTTCGGGACGGAGAGAATATTGTTTATGCATATATAGAAGGGCAGAATTAAAAGTTAAATAAAGACATAATTTTTAATGGATTAAACGTGCTTAAAGATACAGTTATACACATTAACAAATTAAGCAAACGTGCTTAAAATAATCTCTACACCGCATCTACATAAAAGATGAAGTATGTATAATATTGTTATAGAAAATTATAAAATAATCAAGTCTCTATTATTTAAAAAAATGCATAATAAGAATTTATGTATCGTGTAGTGAATTATTTTTGTGAAATATTTTATCTTAAAATATGTTTAAGATAGGTAAATACAATAGTTTCGGGGTCATGAATCGATCCATGTCCAAACTCGCAAATTCTGATGGATTTTTCAAAAAATCTCGTGCAAGGGCAAAGAATGAGTTAATGATATAATTAAATATATCTTGTGGTATCAAAAAGTACGTCTTGTAGTATAAATTTTACTATAAACAAGTTTTATAAGAATGTCACTCTTTAAAAATTATTAATATATAATAAGATGTTTTAGGAATATATAGAGATAGGAAAAAACTTATTATAAGACTTGTTGAGAAAAGCATGTAAGCCCAATGATTAAAGAGCAATTAAAATATAAACAAGTCTAAGTCCAAGTTGCTCGCCGAGCTGCTCGCTAAGCTGCTCGCCAGCTTGCTCGACCAAGCTCTTGGATGACGAAGCAACAAGTCCACGTGGTCGGGACCAAGTTGCTCGCCACGTTGCTCGCCCGGTTACTCGCCAGCTTGCTCGCCTGACTCAGCGGTGGCAAGGCATCAAGCCACGAGGCCAAGCCTAAGGTGCTCGCCACCATGCTCGTCTACCTGCTCGCCGCCTTGCTCGCCCAACCTGGAGGTGGCGAGGCATCAAACCACGTGGTCAAGTCCAAGATACTCGCCCACTTGCTCGCCATGTTGCTCGCCCAGCTGGTCGACCGTCTCTCAAGAATGAAGGCACAAAGATATCTAAGAACCAACTAGGAAGACATAGGACTTAAGGGTTAGAGTTAGTGGGGCAAGTTATTAAGGTGGTGACAAGTGGAGGACACTTGTCACTACCAGAGGCCATGTGACCTATAATGATGTCACCTCACCCTTAAGAGGGTATAAATACTTGTAAACACCTCATTTGTAAGGATCTGAAACTTTGAATACAAGAAACAACTTCTAAAAATTCTCTCTCTATTTTCTCTCTACATTTCATCATATAACACCTAATTAAACACTTTAGATTATCGTTTGAGTGATTGATTAAGAACAATTAGCCACATATATTTTAAATTAGAAATATCACTCAACAATTTGCCGCTAGAAGGAGGGTCCGAACCTCCATCGATCGAAGAATTCAAGTTCGTTCTTCATTTTCTCAAGAACAATCGCTCGAGTTTCGTATGTTTTGTGTAGAACAAGAAGGATATCTTCAAGTGTGAGTGTCTTCGAGATAAATCATTATTCTCAAGAACACGAACTAGAGAAGAATTCTTTTTAAGGATTTATTCCCCCTACACAATTTCTACCGTAAAAATGACGAGACAAATGTACGAAGCTTCCCACGACGAATCCCGCACCACTTTGACGAGTCGAAGGTGGAAGGGGAAGAAACCTTCGGGACGTCAACAAGCCGGATAAACCCGAGTCCCAGCATTACCGGTGGCCCCGGTTAGACCCTAAATTGAAGAAACCCTGGAGTCAATGGTAAAAACACCTGAGGATATCGAGAGGGCGATGACCACGCTTAAACAGATGCAAAAGCAATAAATTGTGGTGGCTCGTCAACCTGTGATACAAGCAGCCCCGACAGAGACAAGGCATGAGACGAGGACAAGTTACCACGCCCAGGAGAAAGAGGCAAGTAGTGGGAGGATTGCACCGGAAAATTCAAAGGGCAAACAAAAGATGTGCGATCGCCTTGGACCTCAACCCCGATGATCAGACCAGCGACCAGTTGGTCGAGCAGAGGGGCGACCAGCTGGGCGAGCAGTGGAGCAGCCCAGACATCATGAAGGGTCTCAAGGAGATAGACACAGTGATCCAAGCCATCATTCGGAGGGTGGAAGGTCCGGGTACTCACAACACCAAGAGCCTTGTGAGTTGGATGCGCGACATCAACGCAAGCCTGTCCTGGACAGGTTGAGGTGACGGGCATCCGAGAGGTTGGGCCCTAATGCAGCAAGTAACCTTCAACGACCACACCGGGAGGTCGCCCGAAGTGAGGGACTGCCGGGGGTAGCACGTCAGTATGAGGTGCACCCGGAACAGCCTCGAGGAGGGGGATCATCCCGCGGATCGTCACTTGCGGAGATTGAAAAGTTAAAGAAAGTGGTGGAAGACTTGCGGGAACAAGTGGCTAATAAGGAAAAAGTTGAGACATACACTTCCCTCCCGATTTTACCCTTATCTATAACCATCCTCACGGCTCCGATTCAAAAGAAGATACAGTTTCCATCGCTAGTACTGTATGAGGGAGAGTCTGACCCCAAGGTCCATATCTCGAAATATGCTGATTACATGATCTCAATGGGGGCATCAGACGCAACACAGTGTAGAAACTTCCCGTTGACTTTGGGGGACCGTGCCCACAGATGGTTCTCGGCATTGGCACCCGAATCAATTCAGTCATTAGGCCAGTTAACAAGAGAGTTCCTGTCCCACTTCTCGGGGTTCGGGACATATTTGACACAAAAGCATCGACTGGCCAACATTTCACAAGAAGCCGAGAAAACCGATCAGCAATACCTTGAACGTTTTGACAAGATCCTTTTGGAAGGTGAGTCAGTCAATGATGACAACAAGGTTGTTGAAGGAGATGCATTTATCCTGTCCTAGTACATACGTTGAGTTCCGCCATAAAGCCGGAGTATACGTGGCAATGCAGGAGGTCATGGCTAAACGGTTGGGCACAGAAATTGACGACAAGAAGAGTGGAAAGAAACCCAGAGGAAGTGGATACAAGGCTCCTAAGAATTTGAAATCATTCGGAGACACGGTGGAATACAAGGAAAGGCTTAACCAGGTGTTAACCACCACGATCGATCATGTATTCACTGCCGTGAAGGATCAAGACATGTTAGCCGCACCCCGGAGAATTAGATAAGATAGAAGCAAGCTAAACCTAAACAAATTCTGTGCTTATCACTAGAGTATCGGACACTTCACCAGTGAGTGCCGTGATCTCTTGAAATAATTGTGGAAGTTTTATAAAGACGGGAAAGTTGTGGAATTCGTTAAGAAAGCTCCAGGGAAAAGACAATGACAGCCGAGACAAGGGGGTTCAGATGACGAGGACAGTGATGAGACGGAAAGGGCCCCGAATAGGCAAGTGCGGAGGGGTCCGCCAGCATTGCCCACACATCAAGAGCCAAATCGTGAGATCCTGGTGCTTGAGGAAACTGGCTCAGCCGGAGGAAGAGTTGATGGCCGTCCTGCATCGAAAAGATAAAAGAAGGTAGATATCCGGGTGGTCAATCAAGCACAAGAATCGGGATCCGAATCAAAGGTGCCAGCGAAACCAACTGTAGACTTGGTTTTCTCACAAGAGGACCTTGAAGGAATCCTTACACCGCACAACGACTCCCTGGTTATCAGTGAAAATATCATGAATACAAGGGTACACCGACTGCTAGTGGATACTGGAGCTTACACTAATATCCACTTCAAGAAGACACTAGATCAGTTAGGGGATTACGAGTCTTACATAGAAGACTGTAATCATAAGATAGTGGGATTCGGAGAGGCTGTGACCGTCCCACTAGGTGTAATTCGCCTATCAGTAGAACTTGTAGCGCTTGAGGACCCGGAAAGGAGGATGATTAGGTTGTTAGATTTTCTAGTCGTAGATCAACCATCCACCTATAACGGGTTCCTCGGCCGCCCTTTCATTTCAGAATGTAAAGCTGCATGTTCTACGTACTACTACTGTATCAAATTTCTGACTTTAAAAGGTGCAGGTACAGTCAAAGGGGATCAAAAGAAGGCGCGAGAATGCTTGCTAACTCTGAAGAAGCCTGTCACTCAGGTGTTAGTCTACGAAGACACAACCCCCCAACACTCCCCGGATGAGCATAACATCTTAGACACAATCTCCATCGACAAGGAAATGATGGAAGTTGATCAAACATCGGAGGAGATGGAGGTAGACGATACACCCCAACAAAATCAACAGACTGGGGGGCAAGCTGAAGATCACACCGAGGTTCTAGGTGACATACCAGTAACTGTAGCCGAGGCAGACGATGATGTGGAGCTAGCACCAGAAGGTCAGACAAGTGTGTCGAATGACGTCGAGCCCCGGTTGGGTTACGAACCAGTCTCAATGGAGATGGACATGCATTTGGAAGGGCCCATCGATGATCCAAGATGGAAAGATAAGAAACGACGTGCCACTCCAGTCGAAGAGCTATGTAGATCCTAATAAAAAGGACTTAGAACTTTTTATTGGGTCAGAGTTGGAGGAACCCTATAGAAGCAAGATGGAAGAGTTTCTTCGTGCTAACCTCGATGTATTCGCATGGTCACATGAGGACATGACGGGTATACCGGTGGAGCATGCATGTCACCGTCTAAACATTGAGCCCACGAAGAAACCCGTCCGCCAGAAGAGAAAAAAGTATGGACCCGACAAGTATGAAGCATTAACTTGCGAAGTGAAGAAGCTATTGGATAATAAGCTTATAAAGGAAGCACTATGTCCTCCATGGGTGGCAAACCTTGTCCTGGTCAAGAAACCAAAAGGAACATGGAGGCTCTGTATAGATTTCACAGACCTCAACCCCGAGTGTCCAAAGGATAACTTCCCTTTGCCTCACATCGACCAATTGGTGGACAACACGGCGGGGCATAAGATAATGACCTTTATGGACGCCTTTGCGGGGTACCACCAGATCGCAATGCATCCCGATGATCAAGAGCACACAACCTTTTACACTAACAAAAACTTATTTTGTTGGAAGAGAATGCCCTTCGGGTTAATCAATGCCGGTGCCACGTATCAACGACTAGTCAACAAGATGTTCGACCAACATCTTGGTGACACAATGGAGGTCTACGTCGATGACATTGTGGTGAAGAGCCTTACAAAGGAAGACCACTTGGAGCACCTCAAGCAAGCATTCGACATCCTGAGAACATAAAACATGAAGCTGAATCCAAAGAAGAGCAGCTTTGGGGTGCAATCCGGAAAATTTTTGGGACATCTAGTAAGTCAACGAGGGATAGAAGTTAACCCATCACAAGTTAAATGCATTCTAGAGATGGGGCCACCGAAGGATGCACCAGTTGTTCAAAGACTTACAGGATGTCTCGCGGCATTGAACAGATTCATATCCAGATCCGGAGACAAGAATATGGCATTCTTTGAGTCCATCAAAGGCAAAGGCATATGTAAAAGAACCGGGAAGAACAACTATGTATGGACTGATGCTTGTCAAAGGGCGTTCGAAGATATAAAAAGCTATCTAAGCAACCCCCAGATCCTGTCGAAGCCCGTGCCAGGAGAAAAGTTATATTTATACTTGGCAGCATCAGAGGTGGCCATAAGCTCAGCCTTGGTACGTGCAGAAGGTAAGACACACCTACCAATATACTATGTCAGCCAAGTGTTGCATGAGGCGGAGCTGCGATATTCCCCGATGGAGAAGTTGGCATACGCATTGGTGATGAGTGTACGGAAACTTCGACCCTACTTCTTCGACCACCAAGTAGAAGTCTTAACGACGTTCCCCTTGAGACAAATCTTACACAGACTCGACACTGCTGGACGATTACTAAAGTGGTCACTAGAGGTCAGCCAGTATGGTATAACCTACGCTCCCCGAACAGCGATCAAAGGGCAGGCTCTAGCAGACTTCATAGTAGAGCTAAACTACCCTCAAGATCTGACGAGGGGACGTATAAACCCATGGCACCTCTACATAGACGGCTCAGCAACAAGTTCCGCGGCTGGTGCGGGTGTTGTCCTAGTGAGTCCTGACAAACAAGTATTCACCTCAGCAATAAGGTTCGACTTCCTAGCAACTAACAACGAAGCCGAATACAAATCACTTATTGCGGGATTGAGACTATCATTAGCTGTGGGGGTAACCAGACTTCAAATTTTTGGGGATTCACAGCTAATAGTATCTCAAGTCCGAGGTGAATACGAAGCAAAGGATCGGCAGATGATCATCTATCAACGAATCGTGGCACATCTGATATCCAAATTTGAACAAGTGTATACTGAGCAAATTCCCCGGCTGGAGAATAAACAAGCAGACGTGCTAGCTCGATTGGCTACAAGCACCGGAGAAGCCAGTATCTCGGAGGTTGTGATAACGAAGCTGACAAATCCTTCAACATTTGATTATGTTAATCAAGTGTTGAAGAGGGGGCAACAACTTGAAAACAATCAACAGATGACCACCGACGATTGGCGCACACCTATCGGTAAATACTTGACCAATGAAGAGCAGTCGGGAGATCCGTGGGAAGCACGACGAGTTGTAAAGCAAGCTGCCAGATACACAATGATTGAGGGGCAGTTATACAAGAGAGGAATCTCGTTGCCATTACTCAGATGCCTTTCCCCGGAAGAAGGTCAGAAAGTGTTAGAAGAAATCCATGAAGGAATATGTGGAGGTCACGCCGGGGGGCAAGCCCTAGCTTACAAGACTATTAGGCAAGGGTACTATTGGCCGACACTGCGGAAGGATGCCATCAGATATGCTAAAAATTGTTTAAAGTGCCAACAGTTTGCTCCGAACATCCATACCCCGGCGCAAGAATTAAAATAAGTGTATAGTCCACGGCCATTTGCTAAATGGGGTATCGACTTGATCGGCCCATTCTCTCCTGGAAAAGGTGGAGTAAAATTCGTAGTAGTGGCCGTGGACTATTATACTAAGTGGGCCGAAGCTGAAGCTTTAACAGCCATAACCCAAGAAAAATGATAACTTTTATTTGGAAAAACTTGGTGTGCAGATTTGGGTTACCGCAGTCAATAGTCACAGATAATGGAAGACAGTTTGATGGGAGTAAGCTGAGAGACTTCTGCGCTTCATGGGACATCAAGAAACATTACTCCACACCATATCATCCTCAATCAAACGGACAGGTCGAAGCCGTAAACAAGATCTTGAAACACATCCTGAAGATCCGATTGGAAGAAAGAAAATACAGTTGGGCTGATGAGCTGCCAGAAGTATTATGGACCTACAGGACGTCTTACAGAACGAGTACCGGGGAGACACCATTCTCCATGGCCTTCGGAGTTGAAGCAGTCATCCCGGTGGAGGTTCAACATCAGACGTGAAGGATAATCAAGTATGATGAAGAAACGAATGAAGATGATATGGCAGTGGAGAAAGACCTGATTGAAGAAACACGAACCTCGGCGGAGTTGAAGAATGATATCTACAAACGACGAGCAGAAAAATACTACAACTCGCAGGTCAAGGATAGAAAGTTCAAAGTTGGTGATTTAGTCATGAGAATGATACTAGCAGTCCCAACAGGAGTATTTGGTCCAAGATGGGAAGGTCCGTTCAAAGTAACAAAGAGTTGGCCGATTGGGACGTATGACTTGGAAGATATGCAAGGCAACCCTTCGTCATACACTTGGAACGCGGCACATCTCAAGAAGTTTTACCAGTAAAGGCTTGTAAAAATGTTTCTTTTGAAACCTTGCTCGCCCAACATGTATAGGGGTAAGCAGGTTCGGTTCAGATAGAGTCAAGTTTGTAAAGTCACATTATGATTAAATAAGAAGATGTTTCCTTTCAAGAAGAGTTTGTGTGAACGTCTAAATATTCTTAACAAGATTGACATACCGAAAAGATGTCTCAAGTTATAAGCTCAAAAGACTTACGAGTCAACAATAAAGGCAATGTATTGAGACTAACCCTATAGATATACCAGTAAAAGGGATTCCTTACCAATCAATAAGCCTACATCGAAAGAGATGAAAAATAAAAGGAGTAAATTCGCGATTCCGCAAAAGGAAAAGTAAAACGAATCAATTAAAACACTATACACAAAAATGAGCAATAAATAACTTAGACACAAACATCGGTAAAAATGTAAGTATAAACAATCTCTAACGGAAAGGAAACAACAAGTTCAATAATATTGATAAAAAGGAGGTTCGAGTACATGAGGGGCGCCTTCGAGGGCAAAGAAACAAAAAGTTACAAGTAAAAAGCAAAAACGGAAAGTACAAGGCAAAAAGTATCGAGAAGCGCCAACACTTTACTGCTCGCCGGGCTGGTCGCCAGTCTGCTCGCCCGGCTGAGCGCCCACCTGCTCGATGCCTTGGCCCACTTGCTCGCCCACATGCTCGCCGGCCTGGTTGCCTACCTGCTCGCAAGCACCTGAGGGAGAGAGACCCGGGAGGACCTCGATAGGGGATAGACCTTCAGTGTCGACCATGGCATCGTCCTGAACGTCGATCTCTAGGGGAGGATACCTTCCACAAATGATCTTAAGTCCAGGAGGCACGACACTCAAGTCGACGCCCATATCCTTGAGATCCCCGATGTCGACAACCAAGCCGTCCTTAAGAGGATGATAGGTGAGGAACTCGGTGAACTCTTTCTTCAGGGCTTCCCAAGGGTCTACGTTCTCACCAACGGCATGGTGGTAAGCCCGGAGGTTCTCAGCAAAGGCATAAACAAAGCCAAAGTCAGAAGACTCGGCTCGAATGTCGGCTACGGCTTCGGCAGTGTAGCAATCAGTGTGTTCAGCTTTATGGTCGGCCAATTGGGTCTGGGTAGTT
Source organism: Prunella vulgaris (assembly GCA_026898435.1). Lineage (NCBI taxonomy): Eukaryota > Viridiplantae > Streptophyta > Magnoliopsida > Lamiales > Lamiaceae > Prunella > Prunella vulgaris. The sequence goes on along the minus strand of JAPKLY010000058.1, from coordinate 779,876 downwards.
TGGAGTTCCCTTTCCAACTCAGCAACCCTCTCTCGGGCTACCCGGCCCCCCTCCAATCGAGCCCTCATACTTGCTAATTCAGCACGAAGACCCTCAGCTTCGGCCTGGGCCCTCTCAGCATTCGCGAGTGCCTACCTCTCAACATCCAACGAGGCCTTAGCCTTAGACTCCAGGATGCCCATCTTTTTTTGTGCTTCGTCCCTCTCTTTCCTCAAAGTGTCGTTCAACACAGCATAGGATTTCTCCAGTGTTAGAACTTGCTCGATGGTACGTTGGGCGGTCATGAGGGCACTGCTGGAATGATGCATAACGGTGCGGATGTTGTCCGTCACCGACTGGTGCTGCATGATGGCATCCTGGGGCTGTGTCCAGTGACGGGTGGCAGCCTCCACGGCCCTCCGAACGGGCCCCTAAAGTTCGTTAAGAGACTTGGGAGGTCGAGCAAGTGCAAACTGGTGCACGGCCTCACTCCGATGAAGATAACGCGAGGGATCGTACCTACATAAAAGTTCATACAAGAAAGCACTCAGAAAATTTTCAAAAATTGTACAAGTACAAAAGTGTTAAAGCATAGGAGTCATACCCTGCCGCCCGGTCCTGATCCCATCCAAGATAGGAGATGTCCGACAGTTGTCCCACAGAGCGTATGGGCACAGGGGTGGTGGAAGTGCCGGCATAGGCTGGGAGTGTAGGTTCTGAAACCTCAATGCGACCTAAACCTCCGGAACCCGAGGATCTCGTAGTCCTTGCCCTCTTGGCAGCATCACCTTCACGCTCGATGCGTGAACCATCGCCTCGCTGTAGGAGACGACTACCACCACTAGGAGAACAGCTGGGGGCCTGTCGGTCCTCGACGCGAGGAGCCCGTGGAGAAGCAGCGGATCGAGTGCTCGGCCCAGTGTCTGCACGTTTCTTTATCTGAGCAGCCTTCTGAGTGGCTAACACAACAGAAGGGGGGTCTCTCTTAGTTCGTGCCATCCCAAATCTTTGGTTTAAGACTCGAAAAGATGGGGGGATAGCAATAGTAACTTCTGCAGCTGCAAGCATCAAGAAACAAGAAAAGAGTTAGAAAAATTAACAATATAAGTCGAAAATTCTGAAATACAACAATCATACCAGCAGGACGAGCAACTTGGGCTCGTAAGTGATGAGTAGTTGTGATCAACCCCAAAGTGATACGGCAGCTGGGCTTGTTCAGATACTCAAACGTCCTGTCCATCTTATTTCGGCGACAGACGAGGATGCAGGTGAACTTGAACTCCTCAGACAAACTTGTCTTCTTCCAACGTTGAGGAGTCAAACCTGCGATAAAGAAACAAGACGTTAGACACAAACGTCAAAGGTAACACCTAAGAATGCTAACAAGTCCTACGCTGCAACTCGCCAAACTCAGTAGGGGACATGATGCGTCCCCCAAGCCTCTCGTAGTTGTCAGGAGCACGCCAGTCTCCACCAATAAAAAAGAACTGCTCCTTCCAGTCCTTCACCTTGTTGGGCAATCCTTCGAGGATCCTCATATCACCCCTCGCCTTAAGGTAATAATAACCTTGGCCTTCCTCGGAACACTTGCTGAGGCAGAGGGTGTAGTTCACCTCTTGCGGAGTCAGGCGATCCTTATACTTCTCCAAAGCAAAGACCGTGCAGATAGATATCAGGTACGTCCAGGCATTGGGTGTAAGCTGTGTAATAGCCAAACCCGTGGTCTCCAGGAAACGTCCGATAAGTGGATGGAGGGGCAACGTCACTCCGGTGGCTAATGTGTGCATGTTGATCGCCGTCAGTCCCTCCGGAGGACAATCGGCCCTCTCATTCTTCCGAGGGGCATACATTGTTACATCACACGGGATATGATATTCCCTCCGGATGCTGTCAAGGTCATCCTCATCAATAACACTCTCCACAGTGTTTGCCTTGTAGTTGGTGCGATCACCCTCTTCAAGCTCTCGATATCATCGAGGAGGAGTAGGGAAGTCAGCAGTATATCGTTCGTAATAAGCTCTCCAATCGAACTCTTGCTCGATACCTTTAGGGATGGACCTCTCAGACATATGAGGATGTGGGAAGCCGATGGACTCAAACCACTCGGTGATGGAGTCATCATCATCATCACTACTGGAGAGCACCTCAACGGCTTCTTGATCATCACCTTCTGGGCGAGTAGCAGGTTGCTCGACTACCTGCTCGCCCAGCTGCTCGGCACCTTCCTCCTCGGGGCGAGCAACCCCCATGATTTTGGGATCAGATTCTGCCATGTGCACAGACGAAAGGCCAGCGATAGGACCGTCTTCCTCAACTGGTCGTTTGCCCAAATTTTGATAAGAAATGGTACAGCTTGAGGACGAAGACATGGAAAAGTAGGCAGAGGAAAGAAGATTGGCCCTAGGTGTGTGCTAACTAATGAATTAAAGAAGTCCACCGACTTGATTCTGGTCAGATACGCCCAAAAGAGAATCCGGCGAACAAGAACAACATAAGGAATAAAAGAGGATAATGCAAAAAAGAGAAATTAAGGGGAGAGAAAGAAAAACTACCTTTGGTTAAATCTCCGGATCGCCACGAGAAATAAGATGAAAGCACGAAGAACACCGGAAGCGGGAAGGAAATGAGAGAAGCGCCGGAAAAGCTTGAAGATTTGGGTTGCCGAAAAACTTCAGAAAATGGTCGAGCGAAGAAGAAGATGAATAGTGAAGAAGAAGCCTATTTATACCTTAGGGATAAAAGAAGAAGGGTGTTGATGGGCGAGCTACTCGAAGTAAATTAGGGAATCAAGATGCCCAACACCTGGGAGGTCGCCCATGAGCTCGTTGGAGTGCAGAACACACCTCCAGCATCCAGGGTGCCAACCTCCGAGGCACCACCTATTATATGATGCCAAGTGCACCAGAGCTCGCCCATGAGCTCGCCTGGTGGTCGATAGGACCCCGATGGTGCATTTTTTCCCTCCGTCCGGTTTATCCACAAGGGTGGTTTACAGCGAGGTTTTTAATGAGGCCCATCTAGTCTAAGACATAGTAGTAGGACGAGGCACAACATAGGGAGCAGTATAAGGGACCAGGACGAGGGTTACGGACCCTCGTCAACACCGGAAGCCATATAGGCTCGTAAGGTGCCGTCTCACACTGGCACACCTATAAATAAGACCTCTCTTGTAATCATTGGACGATTCTCACATTCCACACAATTAATACAATCCCTACTGCAATATTTCTCTCTCTAAACTCTCTCCCTCCCCAAGTTTCACAAGATTATTGTTTGGTAGAATTAATCTGTTATAAAGAGCCACATAAACGAACACGATTAAGAAATTCTATCAACAATTTGGCGCTAGAAGGAGGGTCTCGAATCTGAAAATTAAAAATTTTCAAGAACAAAAAATTAGGGTTTGTTGAAGATTTGAAGATTTGAAGGTGTTCTTGATAAAACTCAAGAACACTTGAAGATACACATACACATATTTATTCCTTCAAGCAAAAACCCAGATTTCCGGGTAAAAATCCAGATTTGCAAATTTACAAATTTTGTCCGAAAAAAGTTTTCAAACGCACGCGTGTACATGAATAAACCGAACCCCGGATAATTCGTCACACTAGAGGCTAGACGAAAACTTGCGCAGCTCCACCCAAGCTGGACGACCTCCATCCCGCGACCTCACTCCACCTCGGCGACCTGCAGCGAGCTACCCCCTTCGAAATCCAAAAATGGCTAACACTCGAGCCGCCAAAGGACAGGCCTCCGCAGCTGCGGGAAGGTCCAAAGGAGGTGACCAAAACCAGGCCGAGGTGGAGACCTCACGCCAAGTGGTGGAGACCTCACAACCACCTCCCCAGAAGAGCACCGCAGCTCCGCGACCTCTGCGAGTTGCGGTGACCTAAGAAGACCTGGCCCCCGCCTTGAGGGACCTGGCCAGCAACCCCGACGAGCTCCAACGCACCATCGCGACCTTACAAAGGTTGCAGCAAAGGCAGCAGGACGAGCTCGCCCTGGTACCCAGGCGAGCTCCAGCTGCCGAAACCCGGGAGAAGACCAGGCCCACCCAGGGCACCCAGACCCGGGCGGATTACAGCGTCCTCCCCACCGAGCAAGAGGCGAGCTCAGCACAAGCTCGCCAGCGAAGGGAGAGGACCGGCAAGGCCAAGATGGTGGAGGAGGATCCCACTCCTTACACCGAAAGGGAGTCGGCCTACACCGGGGCATCTGGCACCCACCAATCACAGAGGAGGGAAGTCCTCCAAGGTCGCCTGGGCCCGAGATATGGGGAAAACGAGCGGGCGGCATCCCACGGGGACTCCGACCAACAACCACGCAGGTCCGCCCACGAAAGGTTGAGGAGGCCCGCCACTGACGGCTAGGTCCCCATGGCGGACGTCAATTCCAGCCCGCCACTGAGAGGTTACCCCAGAGTGAGGCACCTCGGGGACGTGCATCCGCGAGACGCACGACCTTTGAGCAGCCTCCACCGGAGGTGACCCGTGATGACGAGCTGGCCTCACTGAAAAAGGCCGTCGAAATGCTACAAGCACAAGTAGCAGCCAAATCTGGCGGATCTAACGCCACAACTCTCCCCGCATCTCCATTGGCACCTGCCATCCTTCGCGCACCGGTCCAGAAGAAAATCCAGTTCCCGGTGATGTCCGCGTACGAGGGCGAATCTGACCCGAAAGTCCACCTGGCCAAGTACGTGGACTTCATGATTTTGGTTGGCGCCACCGACTCCACCCAGTGCCGGAACTTCCCGCTGACCCTAAGGGACCGAGCTCACCGCTGGTTCTCCTCACTCGCCCCGGGGTCAATCTGCTCATTTGACCAACTCTCGCGGGAGTTCCTGGCCCACTTCTCTGGGTTTGGATCCTACCTTACCCAGAAGCACCGACTCGCCAACATCCATCAAGGTGAGAACGAGACCGACCAGCAGTACCTGGAAAGGTTCAACAAAATCCTGCTAGAAGGCGAGCCGGTGAGCGAGGATACCAAGGTCATCGTAGTGATGGCCGGACTCAAGAGGGGTACCGACCTCTGGAAGGAGATGAACCTCACATGTCCCAACACTTACACCGAATTCCATCATAAGGCGGGGGTGTTCGCGGCCATGCAGGAAGCACTGCTCAAAGAAGTTAGTGCCCACGAAGAAAGGAAACCCTACGGGAAGAAGTCCGGGGGCACCTACAAAGCCCCCCGGAACTTAAAGGCCTTTGGCGAGGGAGACGAGCTCAAAGAAAAGCTCAATCAGGTCCTCACTGTCTCCGTTGACCACGTCTTCACTGCCGTCAAAGGCAAGGCCATGCTGGAGGAGCCAAGGCAGATCCGACAGGACCGCACGAAGCTCAACCCCAACAAATTTTGTGCCTACCATCAGGCCATCGGCCACTTCACCAGCGAATGCCGAGACCTCCTCAAACAACTCTAGAAATTTTACGAGGATGGGAAGCTGACCGAGTTCGTGAAGAAGGCCCCAGCTAAGAGGCCAAGGTTCGAGAGGAGGGCTACCTCCGATGATGAGGAGGAGGAAGCGGACCAACCTGGTACCCATAACAGACGGAGGGCACCTCCCCAACCTCAGCAAAACATGGAGCCCACCCGGGAACTCTTGGTTCTCGAGGAGGAGATCAGAGCCGCCGGAGGTCTCCAGGACGGGGGATCCTCCATGTCCAAGAGAAAGAGAAAGGCCGAAATTCGGGCCATAAACCAAGTCCAGGAAGGCAGCTCCGGCCCCAAGTCCATCTCACAGCTTACTGATGAGCTAACATTTTCTTCGGCGGACCTGAAGGGGTTACTGATGCCCCACAACGACTCGTTGGTGATAACCGCCAACATCATGAACGTTCGAGTTCACAGGCTACTTGTGGACACCGGCGCATTCACCAACATTCTCTTCAAATCAACCTTGGATGCCTTAGGTGATTTTGAGTCGTATCTGGAACCTAGCAATGCTAGGATAGTGGGGTTCGGAGAAGCTGTAACCGTCCCCCTAGGTAGTGTTAGATTGAGTGTCCAGCTTGTATCGGCTGAGGATCCCGAAAGGAGACTGACTAGGCTCATAGATTTCCTGGTTGTCGACCAGCAGTCCTCCTACAACGGGTTCCTTGGCCGCCCGTTTATTAATGAATTCAAAGTGGTGTGTTCGACCTACTACTACTGTTTAAAATTTCCAACTCCAAAAGGTGCCGGGACTATAAAAGGTGACCAGAAAAAGGCCCTAGAGTGTTTACTCCAAATGAAAGATGGCCAGGTCAAAAAAGCGGTGACACGAGTCCAAGTCCTTGAGGAGGACGTACAGATTCCTACAGACGAGCCAAACATCCTAGACGTCATCTCGGTTGAAACTGAGATGATGGAGGTAGGCGATTTGTCAGAAATCAACCAAGGCACTGGACCTGTGCAGGACACACAACCGACACCAATGGAGGATTTAGAAGAAACCCAAGTGTTGAGACCTGCGCAGGAATCGATACCTGAGCAGGAACAACGACCTGCTCCCATGGAGGTGGTTGACAAAGCCCAAGATGGAGGACCTGTTGGAGGTCAAGAACCAACACCAATGGACGTTGACCCAACTCCCCAAGTCACCGCGCCATCCCAGGCTGACAAAACACCGGAGGTACTAACAGTTGATGAACCCGCCCCAGCTGAAAGCCAACTCGATGACCTCGAACCGTGCATAGGTCACGAACCCGAGCAAATGTCATAAGAGAAGTGGGACGAGTTCATCAGCGACCCTAGGTGGAAAAGTCAGAAGAGAAAAGCCACCCCCATGGAAGAATTGACGGCACTCCCGGTGGACCCGGAAAGGGACTTAGAACTTTTCATTGGTTCCGAGTTACCTGAACCGTACCGGTCGAGGATGGAGCTGTTCCTGATGACCAACCTAGACGTGTTTGCCTGGTCCCATGAAGACATGACGGGGATCCCGTTGGAACATGCTTGCCACAAACTTAACATAGATCCGACGAGGAGACCCGTACGCCAAAAGCGGAGAAAGTATGGACCAGACAAGTACGCATCTCTAACCATTGAGGTGGGGAAGCTGCTAGACAACAAGCTCATCAAGGAAGCTTTGTGTCCGCAGTGGGTCGCGAACCCCGTCCTCGTGAAGAAACACATTGGGACGTGGAGACTCTGCATTGACTTCACAGACTTGAACAAAGCTTGCCCGAAGGACAATTTCCCACTACCTCACATCGATCAGCTGGTAGATAGCACCGCTGGCCATGAAATGATGACAATCATGGACGCTTTTGCGGGCTACCACCAGATAGCTTTGCACCCAAATGACCAGGAACATACGACGTTCTACACCAACAAGAACATGTATTGCTGGGAAAGGATGCCGTTCGGACTCATCAACGCCGGAGCCACCTACCAAAGATTGGTGAACAAAATGTTTGACCAACACATTGGCGAATCCATGGAGGTGTACATGGATGATATAGTTGTCAAGAGTTTGAGAAAGGAGGACCACCTGGACCACCTAAAATAGACCTTCGATATACTGCGCCACTACAACATGAAGTTAAACCTCAAAAAGACCAGCTTCGGCGTACACTCCGGAAAGTTCCTGGGGCACCTAGTTAGCCAGCGAGGAATTGAGGTCAACCCGACGCAGGTCCAATGCATAATCGAGATGGGAATACCCAATTCCGTCCAGAAAATTCAAAGACTGACAGGGTGCATGGCAGCCTTGAACAAATTCATCTCCAGGTCCGACGATCGAAATCGTCCGTTCTTCAAGGCAATTAAGGCAAACACACGGAGGTACAAAGAGGCGGCCAAAGCCAACAAGCTCCACCTCAAAAACCACTTCGTCTGGACAAGTGAATGCCAACGAGCCTTCGAAGACATCAAAACATACCTGGCGGATACACAAGTCTTGTCAAAGCCGATACCTGGAGAGAAGCTGTATCTATACCTAGCCGCGTCGGAGGTGGCCATCAGCTCCGTCCTGGTCCGAGAAGAGGCGAAAACACACCTACCAGTGTACTATGTAAGCCAAGTCTTACATGAAGCTGAGTTGCGGTACACCCCAACAGAGAAGCTAGCTTATGCACTGGTGATGAGTGTTAGAAAATTGAGGCCCTACTTTTTTTACCACCCGGTAGAGTTGCTGACAACCTTCCCGCTACGTCAAATACTACAGCGCCCGGACACCGCCGGACGCCTGCTAAAATGGTCACTAGAGATCAGCCAATACAGTATAACCTACGCACCCCGAACAACGATCAAGGGACAAGCACTTGCCGACTTCGTCATCGAGCTAACTTTCCCACAAGATCCGACAAGGGAGCGTATAGCTCCGTGGTATCTCTACGTGGACGGATCATCAACCAGCGTAGCAGCAGACGCCGGCGTGGTCCTGATCAGCCCAGACAGACAGGTCTTCACCTCCTCAATCCGGTTCGACTTTCGAGCGACCAACAACGAGGCGGAGTATGAAGCGTTGATAGCGGGACTTAGGCTATCATTAGCTGTGGGGGCAACCAATCTTCAAGTTTTCGGAGATTCCCAGCTAATTATATCCCAAGTCCGGGGGAAATATGAGGTAAAAGACCAGCAGATGATGACCTACCAAAAGATAGTCGCGCATCTGATCTCGATGTTTACGCAGGTTTACATCAATCAGATACTGCGACTAGAAAACACACAAGCAGATGCTCTAGCCCGGCTAGCTACTAGCAATGGCGAAGCCAAATTCACGGAGGTTGTAATCACCACACTGAAACTGCCCGATGATGGGGTGAAGGTGCAGGGTGAGCCCGGCCTTCAGAGTGTGATAGTTGATAGTTGTGAGTCCGGTAGGGGAGGTCGGCTCGCCCTTTCTCCTCAGCGGCATACATAAAGATGTCCAACGGAATACGGAACCGCCTCCGAATATCTGGGAGGGCATACTCGCTGACGATGCTCTCCACCCCGTTTGCTTTGAGGTCGGATTTTTCAGCGGCCTTTCGGATCGGAGCTCGCCGGGGCAAGGGGAAGCTCGCCTCGTGGGCCCTCACGTATTTATTCCAGTCTAAGTCATGCACGACCTCAGCGGGGATTTGATGTTCTGGAAGCTTGGGAAAGGGAAAGTCAATAAAATGGAGGTATTCATAAGTGACCTCCGTCCCCGTATCCTCGCCGACCTCCTCGTCGACCTCGCGGGCTAGCTCGCCAGCAATGTCGCCGACCTCAACCTCGGCGACCCTCTCCTGAGTTTCGGCCTCGGCGACCTCTTCTTCATCTGGGGCCACGGCTCCCCCCGAAGCTCGCTCAGAGTAATACCAGAGCTTGCGGAGTGGGGATTGCTCGCAGGAATTAGTAGCCCGCTCGCCAGAATCAGAACGAACCGACCCCAGGAGCTCGCCACTGTCCGGGAGAGTTTCAGAGCTTGCCCCAGATCCCGAGGAGATGATCACAGGTATCGCTTGGGGGTTTGGACAGTCATCATTCATTGGTTCTTTTCCCAAATCACGATTCGAAGCGGTGCGGCTCGAGGAGTTCTCAGACATGGTAGAAGCGTCGCCGGAAAGTTTCGGTTTTTAACGAAAAGAATTTGAAATAAGAAAGAAGAAAAATTTAGATTTCTACCTTGGGGGATGCTCGGAGACACGTCGGGAGCAAAGAAACGATCGCCAGAAATACGCTCTGAGATGTGAAGAAGCAAAGTGAGGAATTGTCTTAATTTCGCCTATTTATAGACATGGGGGGCGAGCTCGAATTTCCTGAAAGACCAGGGACCTTTTTGCAAGGAATTTAAAAAGATTATTATGGGCGCGGGAAATGACACTTACAAAGACGCGCACGACGCCTCGAACTCCACCCACGTCGGCTCGAGATACCGCCTTGCAGGAGCTCGCCCGAGAGTTCGCATTCCAGCTCACCTGCACATGCCATGAGCCATGATGAAGGCGAGCTGGGGGGGGCAATTGTTGATGGGCGAGCTACTCGAAGTAAATTAGGGAATCAAGATGCCCAACACCTGGGAGATCGCCCATGGGCTCGTTGGAGTGCAGAACACACCTCCAGCATCCAAGGCGCCGACCTCTGAGGCACCACCTGTTATACGACACCAAGTGCACCAGAGCTCGCCCATGAGCTCGCCCGAGTGCTCACTTATGAGCTCGCCTGGTGGTCGATAGGACCCCGATGGTGCGCTCTTTTTCCCTCCGTCCGGTTTATCCACAAGGGTGGTTTACGGCGAGGTTTTAGTGAGGCCCATCTAGTCTAAGGCATAGTAGTAGGACGAGGCACAACATAGGGAGCAGTATAAGGGACCAGGACGAGGGTTACAGACCCTCGTCAACACCGAAAGCCATATAAGCTCGTAAGGCGTCTTCTCACACTGGCACACCTATAAATAAGACCTCTCTTGTAATTATTGGACGATTCTCACATTCCACACAATTAATACAATCCCTACTGCAATATTTCTCTCTCTAAACTCTCTCCCTCCCCAAGAACATAAAATCACAAGATTATTGTTTGGTAGAATTAATCCGTTATAAAGAGCCACATAAACGAACACGATTACAAAATTCTATCAACAAAGGGAAAAGAAACTTCGGGGGCTATTTTGCAAGAAATTCAAAAGTTTTTTAAATAGGTGAATCTTTTCATGTGACTGATTGGCACAGTACACGAGGAGACGCCTCGTTTCCGGAGCGTCACTTCGGTTGTCAAAAGAGAGGCCGAGCATAAAGGCCGAGCACATAGTCGAACACCATGCTGCTCGCCAAGCTACTCGCCTAACTGTTCGCCAACACAGTGAATTAATTCCAGCATATACTTTGATAAAGAAGAATCAAATCAAAGCATATGCTGAGGGGCAAATGTTGATAAAAGCATGTAAGCCCAATGATTAAAGAGTAATTAAAATATAAACAAGCCTAAGTCTAAGTTGCTCGCCGAGCTGCTCGCCAGCTTGCTCGACCAAGCTCTGGGGTGACGAAGCAACAAGCCCACGTGGCCGGGACCAAGTTGCTCGCCACGTTGCTCGCCCGGTTACTCGCCAGCTTGCTCGCCTGACTCAGCGGTGGCAAGGCATCAAGCCACGAGGCCAATCCTAAGGTGCTTGCCACCTTGTTCGCCTACCTGCTCGCCGCCTTGCTCGCCCAGTCTGGAGGTGGCGATGCATCAAACCACGTGGTCAAGTCCAAGATACTCGCCCACTTGCTCGCCATGTTGCTCGCCCAGCTGGTCGACCGTCTCTCAGGAATGAAGGCACAAAGATATCCAAGAACCAACTAGGAAGACATAGGACGTAAGGGTTAGAGTTAGTGGGGCAAGTTATTAAGGTGGTGACAAGTGGAGGACACTTGTCACTACCAGAGGCCATGTGGCCTATAATGATGTCACCTCACCCTTAAGAGGTTATAAATACTTGTAAACACCTCATTTGTAAGGATTTGAAACTTTGAATACAAGAAACAACTTCTAAAAGTTCTCTCTCTATTTTCTCTCTACATTTCATCATATAACACCTAATTAAACACTTTAGATTATTGTTTGAGTGATTGATTAAGAACAATTAGCCACATATATTTTAAATTAGAAATATCACTCAACAAGACTGTTTAACGACATCTATCAATTTTTATTAAAATCTTATTATTTTTTTTAAAAGTAATAACTTTTTATTAGTATGTCTCATGACATGAGACGGTCCCACATTAGATTTACTGGTAGAGATATACTCTCCCCGTCCCATAATTGTTTTCACACTTTCTTTTTTCGTCCGTCCCACAATTATTTTCACACCCTATAAATGGAAACTATTATTTTAACTTTATCCCTACAATATTCACATATTTACACAAAATGTCATTAATTTTACATTCAATCTAACTAATCTTATTATTTTAATAATATAATTTTACACATCACCCCACTTTTCTTAAAAATTGTGTCATCCCAAAAGTGAAAACACCCATGGGACGGAGGGAATATATGTCAAAATTTTATGTTTTTTAGTTTGATATAAATTTCTAAAACAACACTTATTTTAAAATAAATGGAATAAATGCTTAATGTATTATAATATATCAATAGGTATCTCAAAGAACTTTTGATAAGGAGTAAATTTTGCATGACATCCTCGCACAATAAGACAACAAAATTTAAAAGTAACACTTTAACATTTGAACAAATTGTAAAACCTTAACTTACTTTTGCTACAAATTGCATTTTACAGATCAAACTTTCAACTTGTGGAGACATGTACTAAATTTTTTAGGACATGTTTCTTTAGGGATTTAAAAGTTCGGATTTAGATTTTAAAAACAAAATTTCATTTTAGTTTGAGTTTTGAAAATAAAAATTTAAAGTTCTAACTTTACCTCCTTATAAATAACCTACATAAACATATCAATTAACTATTATTATATTTTCACTTCACCTAATAATTTTTCTAAAAACACACTAATTTTTATAAATCAATTTTTAAAAGTTACTTAAGACCCAAAAACAACATTCCGTCAATGTTGCAAAATAAGGATCTTGGACAAGTCCATGGCCAAAATATTTGACATATAAATTGACGAAAATACCACCTATTTTATCGTAATTTGCCCGATATCATTTTCTTTGCAATAATTTGAAAGTTCGATAATTTACGTATAAAAATCGAAAGTTCAGCCCTCGATGCATTGTTAACTACAAAAATAAGTTCAATTTTTATAATTTATCGAATTTTCACATTTTCATTTTATAAACGTCAACTCTTTTTTCACACTATAAAAAAGGAAACAACTCACATTCACAAAACTCAATAAAGTACATTTTTTATATTTTATTGTTTAATTTCACACTTACTGACGGAGATAAAGAATATATGTATTTATATATTATATTATCTTATTGTTGAAATATTTATTTATTTGATATGATTTATTATGGGTTTTAGTATCTTTAATTGATTTGTTAGGATTTTATTTAGTATTATAACGAGAAGTATTATGTGAGTAATACTCACGATAATAATATAGTGAACAACATATTTCATTTCACGCAGTAACAAACATTTTCGTGTGTTGTGTTAGTTCATATACAGTGTAGTGTTAGTTCAGATACAATGTAGTATTAGTTTATATACAATATGATTTTAGTTCATTCACTATGACATACTACTTCTGGTGTTAATTCATATATAGTGTGGTGTTAGTTCATATATATTGTCATGTTAGTTCATATTCAATATTTTATGTCATTTATCTCTAAGAAAATCAAATCACACAATACTTAAAATAAATTGTTGTTCACCATAAAATTTACTATGTGTATCGTTCATATAATACTTTATATATTATAAATAGATGTGTTAGGTTCATTGTAAAGGGAGTTGAATTGAATTAAAATTAGTCTCGTATTCCTTTCGAGTATTACACTCCCAATGTGTCAGTTGGTATCAGAGCCAGACGATTTTTAATATGTGTACAAGTTAACTTATAAAATAAAATTTGGAACGGAAGGAGTAAAACTTATCTCTATGGGCTTAATTTTGTGGACTTATTAAAAAAATTATGAATCAATTTCACACAAAAACTCGCTTTGAAAAAAAAAAATTAGTTTGTGGCAGTTTGAAGTGTCACAATTTGTTTTTAAAAAAAACTTTTTGGTTTTGTTTGATAGTTTACCAAAAATATAATGCATGTAATAGGCTATAATCAAGAAAGGATGTCATGTAATTACTATTGAGATCTTCCAATTGAGGAATGACCTCCTCAATAGTCAAATCCTTTTATTCTAATTCTTCAACGCCGCCTCCTCCTCCTCTTCAACTATACATACTACTCCTTCCTACTGCTGCTACTACTACTATAGAGAGAGAGAGAGAGAGAGAGAGAGAGAGAGAGTTGCAGAGAGAGAGAGAATTGCAGAGAGATTCATCAATGGGGAAAGGCGGGGCATTAAGCGACGGCGTCCTGAAGAAGATCGTCCTATCCTACACCTATGTCGCCATATGGATCTTCCTCTCCTTCACCGTCATCGTCTACAACAAGTACATCTTGGATCGCAAGTTGTACAATTGGCCTTATCCCATCTCCCTCACCATGATTCACATGTCCTTCTGCTCTTCCCTCGCCTATCTCCTCGTCCGCGTCTTCAAGGTCGTCGATCCAGTTTCCATGTCCTGGGATCTCTACCTCAAATCCGTCGTCCCAATCGGTCTTCTCTACTCCCTCTCCCTCTGGCTCTCCAATTCCGCCTACATCTACCTCTCCGTCTCATTTATTCAAATGCTCAAGGCGCTCATGCCCGTCGCCGTCTACGGAATCGGCGTCTTGTTCAAGAAGGAGTCCTTCAAATCGGAGACCATGGCCAACATGATCTCGATCTCGATCGGGGTGGGGGTCGCGGCCTACGGTGAGGCCAAGTTCGATTCGTGGGGAGTTACTCTTCAGCTCGGCGCTGTGGCTTTCGAGGCCACGAGGCTTGTTATGATTCAGATCTTGCTCACATCCAAGGGTATCACGCTCAATCCCATTACTTCTCTTTATTATGTTGCCCCGTGCTGCTTGATTTTCCTGTTTGTCCCCTGGATGTTTGTGGAATTTCCGATACTGAGAGAGAATTCGAGCTTCCATTTCGATTATCTGATTTTTGGGACCAATTCCTTATGTGCATTTGCGTTGAATCTAGCTGTTTTCCTTCTTGTTGGGAAGACTTCCGCTTTGACTATGAATGTAGCAGGGGTGGTTAAGGATTGGCTCTTGATTGCCTTCTCTTGGTCTGTAATTATGGATACTGTCACACCTATCAATCTTTTTGGTTATGGATTGGCTTTCTTGGGAGTTGCCTATTACAATCACTCCAAGTTGCAGGCTCTTAAGGCAAAGGAAGCACAGAAGAAGACTCAGCAGCAAGATGAGGAAGCTGGGAGGTTGTTGGAAGAAAGGGAAGGGGAGATTGGTAATGGACTTAAGACAAACGAGTCCCAAAATTGAATGTCTGGTGTTTGGATGCCCGGACGAGTTGGGGGCTGATGCTGAGTTGAACTATATATTAGGTCCTTTTTTCCTATAGGTAGTCTTTGAGATTTCTAATATATCAGTTCATTTGTTACTGGAAATTTTGGAGGCTTTCTCAGAATTTTCAGGGACATGTTTGTGACCTGATAATTACTTTGAGGCTATTGTTTCTTGATCTTTATTATACTATAGTACTACTAATTTGGTTCTCTGATTGTGCTGGTGTTTCATTTCATCTCATGTGAATTTGAGTCATACTCTAGTTATATTCTATCATCTCTTTGGTGGTGTGAGACCTTTAAACTTATGTAGTTGTTAGCTAAAGAGCTATTTGCCAGTTTGAACCTGTCTTTCTAGTTTCTTGCCATTTTGTAGAATCAGGAAACACAGTTTTGTTTAGCAGATTTGGGCTCGTTTCCCCGCGAATGCTATCCGGTAGTAGCTGTATAGATGCTCCTTTGGTGATACTTCATAGTAGGGTGGATGTGAATATGCAAATAACTTGAATTCTATCCATTGGATTGGTGATTTCTACATGGAAGGATTTAGTGTTTTACAGGTTAGTACTTACACTGGACTATGATATGTGTGTAGATTAGATTCAATGTGTTTTCCTTTTGTCTACATATGGGATGAAGTTGCAGAAACTACATTAGTAGGTTAAGAAAAACAAAGTTTGCAGAGTCAAGAATGGTTGGATATATGTACTTTTACCGAATTACTACCATTTCTCTTGACATTAAAATCATTCCCAGCAATTATATTTAAATTTTCTTCTTACATTTGTATATAATCAAATTTATAATTTGATATGTTGGTGATAGTGGAGGATTTCCTGGAGGATATTAAAATTCGTGTTTGTCATATTTAATTTGTATTTTATTTGCTTTATTTATTGGTGTGTATTCTAGTGAATTTATTTAGCATGCTTGTGTTTTATTAATTTAAATTCTGGTATATTTTATGTTCGATCATTGTATTTCTTTTTATATTCTATAATTGTATTTTGTAATTTTTTAATTTAAAATTTGGTATTTTTTTTATCCGGTAAATGTTAATTGATGATAGTTAGTTTACCATCCCCAAATACTCAAAAAATCATCTTCAAGTCAATCTTATATCTCTCTTAAGTCGTTCCCAAAGGGAATTTAACTCGGATTATTCATTCAAGTGAGGAGCCCGGTGGCTAGACGAGCTAAACCACCTGGTTAATTTACATTATGTTTAATGTTATTTTATTATATTTTGATCAATTACAATTTCCTTTTCTATTTAAATGCAATGAATGTTTATATTTTAAATATATACTCCCTCCGTCCCAGATGTGTTTTTACCTTTGTGATGACACAACTTTTAAAAAAAGTAGAGTGTTGTATAAATTTATATTATTAAAATAATGAGATTAGTTGGATTGTGAGGATAAGTTAAAGTATAGTTTCCATTTATAGGGTGTGAAAACAATTGTGGGACAGATGAAAAAGGAAAGTGTGAAAACAATTATGGGACAGAGGGAGTAATTTTTTATGTCATGATATTATAAATAAATTTAAAATCTATACACAATATGATATTCACTTAAAAAATTTACTAACATAACATATCATATGAATAAAATGAAAAAAGATAGAAAATGAAAGGGAGACTGTTTTTGTGAATAGCTGTTTGCCATCGTTTTTGGAGCTTCTGTTGAAAGGGGTTTGGACGGCTAATTTGGGTTTGTGAGAAGACTTCTCATAGATGATAATTTTACCAGTCATTAATAATTCAATATGTTCACAATATTGACGTGTCTTTATAACAAATTTTTGCCAAATTTAAAAAGGAAAAAAAAAAAA
>JAPKLY010000058.1:730620-763005 GCA_026898435.1 Prunella vulgaris | reverse complement strand
TTAAAAAAATTAATTAATATTATTAAATAAAATTAAAATTACCAAATTATCCTTTTAATTAAAATATTATTATATCTTAATATATTTTAATCAAATTAAAATTTATGTTTTCAAAATTAATTCTTACACCCATTGCGACCGGGCCCAGCCCGGCCTGAGCCCGAGTGGCCCAACATGCCTAGCGGCCCGGGCTAAATAGGCCCGGTTCATTTCGGGCCTGTATCCTGGACCCACAAAAATACAGGCCCGAAAAAAAAAACGGGCCTATTTAGCCCGACCCGCTAGGCATGTCGGGCCGGGCCGGGCCCGGCCGCAATGGGTGTAAGAATTAATTTTGAAAACATAAATTTTAATTTGATTAAAATATATTAAGATATAATAATATTTTAATTAAAATAACTTTTAAAAATTAGAAAAAAAATAACTTTTAAAAAATTATAAAAGGTTATTTCAGTAATTTTTATTTTCTAATTTTTAAAAGTTATTTTTTTGGCTTAGGGCGAAACTATGTCGTCTAGGGCGATGTAATATTATTTGTCAAAATTCTATTGGTTTACTGACGTCAGGAAGGACGAAACTCCTTCCTGACCGTAGAAAAGCCCAACTAAATATCATTACTTTTGGGCTGAAATGTACAGACAATTTAACTATTTTATGCATTATACATAAAAAATTTATAAGATTATTCCAAAAAACTATATTCATTACTTTTTTTAAAATTTTTATTATATCTCTCCTATAAATTTTTATGGGATGGTGGTGGCATTATTTATACATGAAAACCATATATTCCCATTTCTCTCTCTATCCAATGCGAGTGTCATTTTCTTGGTTGCTAACCTGCTAAAGGTCTTTTTCTTACACTCAAATTTCTAGTTATTTGGTACATATTCCATTAGCCGTGTTGAAATAGAAGACAACATTTATTTTGTTGTTCTTGTGTTAAAATAAAAGAATTTTATTTTATATCACATGGATTTATGGGTAAAAGGGAGATGTTTTTTTAATGCTATCTAAAAAATTTAGGTACTACTTCCGTCCCCCAAAAGTTTGCGGTATTTTTGGGCACAACTTTTAAAGAAAAGTGTAATGAGTAGAATATGTATGGTGGAGATTGTGAGGTAAAAAATTTAAAGGTGAAGATTTAAAGAAATATTTCTATTTTAGGATAGTGCAAACTTTTGTGGGACAAACTAAAAATAAAAGTATGCAAACTTTTGTGGGACGGAGGTAGTACTTTTTATGCTAAGTGCATAAAAATACTTAAAGTGTGTGTTTGCAGTCTCAACTGTAAGGTCAAAAGCGCTTTTTTATTTTAAAAACTGGGTGACAACAACTTTAAAAATAAGCTATTATAACTGTAAGAAACGAGATTGAAAACATGCGTTAAGTATACGTTAGTCTTGCATTTAATTATAAATAATTATTTTTCTCAAAATTAAAAGCTATGTAGACTTAATAGTACAGAGATGTCGACAGGGGTGGACGCAGTATTTTTATCCAGCCAAGATACAAATTTAAAATTTTTGTATATTCTCTATATACATACCATATAAGAGTGCTAAAATAATTTTACAGGTCATTATAGATGAATATTTTATTTAAATTTAGTTTTAAATGTAATGAATATAATAATATTGAAATTTTTCATATTATAAAGGTAAAAATATGAAATGGACTTAACATGAGTTTTCATAGACAGAGGTCTTATGAAATAAAGATTACATAATGATTTTAAAATAAAAAATAACTTCTTAAATAACTTAGAAGTCTTTAGATACTTTAGAGGACCTTTTACTACATTATGTCATTAGAAAACAATTGATAGTTAATATAATATTCTAAACCTTAATAATATATATTGATTATTGAGTTTGTTAGATTTTGAATTATGAGTAATTTCGTTAACAATATAATTTATAAATAAAAAATTATCTAAAAAATTTGTTGACTAAATCCTAATTTAAAAAGTCCAACAAACAAAAGTATGTACATGATGATTAATATATTTAATTTTTTATAATAAAATACATAATATTTAGAAATATAATAATAAAAATATTGAGGCAGGACATTTGTCAATCCTTGCCTCTATGTAAATCCACAGTGTCCTCCTGTTAAGATTCACTTCTGTAAATACATTTATCTATTGATGAACAACAGACTTAATTATCTTTGATTTTATTTTGTCAACGGATTGTATTTTGTCAACAGATTGCCCTACTCAATGTTGAATTTGGCAGTGACGTTCAAGGAGAATGCAACAAGGATTTTAAAAAAGCGTTCTGCAAAATAGCTATTGGAAGTTTGATCATCTTTTTTAGTTACATAGCAATTGAACTCTATAATAAGGCGAAAGACATAATTTTAGAGATACTTTCTGGTTCCAAAAAAAAGTAGAGGCATTAGTGCATTGATCAACTGGGTCATACTAATGTAGGCAAATTTATATATATACATCGGGGCGCATGGTTTTTATCCAACCAAAGCACAAATTTAAATTTTTTGTATATTCTCTATACATACTATAAGAATGCTAAAATAATTTTACATGTCATTATAAATGAATAATTTATTAAAATTTAAATTTAAATGTAATGAATATAATAATATTAAAATTTTCTTCATATTATAAAGGTAAAAATATGAAATGGACTTAGCATGAGTTTTCATAGACAGAGGTCTTATGAAACAAGAATTATATAAGGATTTTAAAATAAAAAAATAACTTCTTAAATAACTTAGAAGTCTTTATAAACAAAAATTAATACTTTAGAGGACCTTTTACTACATTATGTCATTAGAAAACAATTGATAGTTAATATAATATTATAAACCTTAATAATATATTTTATAAATAAAAAATTATCTAGAAAATTTGTTGACTAAATCCTAATTTAAAAAGTCCAACAAATAAAAGTATGTATATGATGATTAATATATTTAATTTTTTATAATTAAATACATAATATTTAGAAACATAAAAATAAAAATATTGAGGCAGTGCATTTGCCATGCCTTGCCTCTATGTAAATACGCCCGGAATGTCGAGCAAGAGAGGAAATACCTGTGATCATGCAAATTCTGATATAGTGATATTATTGTTTTACTTACATTTATTTCATTTTTCTTCTGTGTGAAAGGAGACTGAATTTGCCTAACTTAACTTGACTAATGCTATGGATTATAGTAGTATGATATAAATAGGTGACCCATAAATTTTTTTTGATTGGTAGGGCTGTTTTGTGTTTTAGATTCAACTTATCATAAATTAATTCAGTTTTACAAAATCAGGAACATGCTTCACAGACTTGGGCCTCCTAATAAGATTGCCAACTCATTTGTGTGGGCTTTTACTAAACTCATTTTGGGTTGGCAAATGGTCAAAGGTTATTTACACCTCATTTTGGGAGAAGTATATCCCAATAACTTTTTATTTTACACACACATACATACATATCTTAATAGGTCTTTCTATGGTCAGGAAGGCTTCGCCCTTCCTGAAGTCAGTAAACCCCCTAAATACCGTTAGATTCATAACCTAACGTACAATATTATTTTGAAGTGATTGCACTTTGCACTAGGGCGATTGCATTATGCATAAGACGATCGCACTGTTAAAAAAATTAATTAATATTATTAAATAAAATTAAAATTACCAAATTATCCTTTTAATTAAAATATTATTATATCTTAATATATTTTAATCAAATTAAAATTTATGTTTTCAAAATTAATTCTTACAATCATTCGACCGGGCCCGGCCCGAGCCCGAGTGGCCCGACAGGCCTAACGGGCTGGGCTAAATAGGCCCGATTCTTTTCGGGCTTGTATTTTTTGGGCACATCCTGCCCTGAATCCCGGGTTTTTTAAAATATGGCCCCAAAAAATACAGGCCCGAAAAGAACCGGGTCTATTTAGCCCGGCCCGCTAGGCCCGTCGGGCCACTCGGGCTCAGGCCGGGTTGGGCCCGGTCGCAATGGGTGTAAGAATTAATTTTGAAAACATAACTTTTAATTTGATTAAAATATATTAAGATATAATAATATTTTAATTAAAATAACTTTTAAAAATTAGAAATTTTTTTTTAAAAAAAAATTATAAAAGGTTATTTCAGTAATTTTTATTTTTTAATTTTTAAAAGTTATTTTTTTGGCTTAGGGCGAAACTATGTCGCCTAGGGCAATGTAATATTATTTGTCAAAATTCTATTGGTTTACTGACGTCAGGAAGGGCGAAACTCCTTCCTGACCGTAGAAAAGCTCATCTTAATATTATATAAAGACGAAGTTATAAAATCAATCAGAATGCTCGATTTTGAAATTTCTCTATTCTCATTAATTCTGGCATTAAGAATTAATCTCGACCTTATAATTTAAGTATTTTAATCTTGACCGTACATTATGATATTTTATAAATATATATATCTTATATAAATCTTATAAATATATTAATAATATCAAATTCTATATCTAATTTTTTAATCTCAACCATTCATCTTAATTTATTTACTTCTATAAATTTCAACTCCATAAACATTTTTATTCTCATCTTTTAAGCTTATTTTTTCTTGCGTCTCATTACTTCTTCTTATTTCTCTTTTGATATTCTTATTTATCGTATTCATATTGGAATTATTTATTTATCTTTTTATGTTCGAATTTTTTTTGCAGGTTCATATTTTACATCTAATAATTTGTTGAAATAATTTTTTTTCTATTGCTACACAATTTTTTTTGGTTTTCTTATGGAGGTAATGTTTAGTTGCTATAATTGCAGATCTATTTGATTTAAAATTTTGATATTTGAATAGTTTAGTTGTCTTTTTAATATTTTTTCCATGTTCTTAATATTCTAATATTATTTTTTTATATTCTATTTTAATTGCAGGTTCGTATTAATTTATATATAAATACATAAAAAATTTAAATTTATTAATTTACATAATATAATCTATATTAAAAATATCTTTTTTAATCATCCCGCGTAATACGCAGGTTTACGTACTAATATATATATATATATATATAAAATATTCAAAGTATATCATTTTCTTCTAACTAGCTAATTAATTAATAAGTACACGTCTCAATATTCAATCATAACATCACAAACTAGTGAATTCACACATCAAGGTCATTTGTGTTTTGTTTTCAAATTTAAAAAGTCGTTCTAAGAGGAATGAAGTCATATGTTTATTTCTAATGTGTTTATGTCACGCCCCAATTTTCATTAACAGCGAAAGTCTCACTTATTTTTAATAATTTGGAAAAATATCTTTTAGAGCGTGAACTAACTTGGAATAAAATTTTCTTTTCTTTTTTAAAAACCTTTGGGACTAAAATAAAAAATACCTTCATAAATTTAACAAATAAAATCCTAAACATAATATACATGCCTTCAAATAATAAAATCTAATTAATCATGCAATCTCACATAAATCTAATTCATAGGTCATAAATTAAAACTCACAAATTCACAAACTCTTAGAGACTTCATACTTTCAATATAATTTCAGCAGTGCGTCATCGACGAAATACTGGAAAAATTCTACAAAAATTCATGTTGGTTACTGACTACCTCTATTATTCATCTATGATTTTTACCGAATTTTATCCGTAACTGACTTTTAACAAAAATTCGCGAGATTCGGAAATCTCAACAATCTGTCACACATTTTTCAAAAAATCATAACTAATTCATTATAACTCCAAATCATGCGATTCAAGATGAATTGGAAAGCTAATTAAAAACTGTAACCGAATATAAAATTTAATTTATGAAAACTTTGAATCACAAAACCGTAAAATCCCTTAAAACTTACTGGAAGACATAAACACATCAAAACCTACCCATGCAAAAATACTAAAACTCATATTAATAATTTCATAAAATCTTCTAATAAAATATGTATCTAACATGCATCCTAATTCACCTTTAATGACTCATCAATCAAACCAAATAGGCATAATATTCATTGAAAAACATATCTTGCAATTAGTCAAAATCCAAGTACTAAAATAAATCATAATCATGCAATCAAGCTCTTCAAGAAAACAAGAAGTATCATAATCCTTAACATAAAATCTGCAAAACTAATTAAATAAATAACTTGCATAATAAAAACGTTCAATATCTTATTAATTCGTGCCTCTCATCCATCTGCCTCCATCGCTTGCCATTCACGCCCTTTACTCAACATAATCTGAAAAACATAATTTGGTGAAAGGGGTGAGTAATCATAAGATAATCACTCAGTGGGGACGTTAGTTCGAAATCTAAATATAATGGACATGCAAACATGAAAACATACCAATCTTTCTTAATCTTTGATACGACATTAACGTATCTAATCTGTTAATACGGCATTAACGTATCTAATCTTTGATACAGCATTAACGTATCTAATCTGTTGATACGACATTAACGTATCTAATCTGTTGATACGACATTAACGTATCTAATCTTTGATACGGCATGAACGTATCTAATATGTTGATACTACATAAGAGTATCCCTCTTTAGCATATAAACACATAAACACATCGACAGAACATTTAAAAATCGAACCATAAAATACCACTTTTTCACCGTCAAATCCCCACCTTTGATTTCTTTGAAAAATACGGGTTGTGTGTACGTCCGGCCTTGCTAAAACCTTGCGTCAAAACTCTACTTCTCCTCAAACTTTCAAACACTCTCTGTCTCTCTCTAAGAACTCTCGAAAATAATAGATCATATTTACTCTCTTGGGAATTCTCGAAAATATGAAGGTGTGTGTGTAGGTTGGCTGCCAATAAGGGTCCTATATTTATAGGATGGAAAAGATATAGGGCTTGAATAAGATCTTGGTGAATATATGGTGATGATGGACAAATTTTGGGCTTGGTAAAGTATCTTGGCCGAAAATGAAGATGTGAAAAATATGGCATAACATATCTTGGAACATTCTTGGGAAATCTTGGTAATCTTTCTAATATCTCCAATATAATAAATTTAACAACCTCAAGACTTCATAATAATTAAATCCTAAGTGCTAATTTCGAAAATCCTCATATAATAATATTGTATCTCTCTTAATAAAATAATAAGGACTCTAACTAACTCTAAACCTTGATCTTCCAAATTTACCCTCATTCTTGTAACAAACTTTGAATTTCCTCTCTCCTAAAAGTACTCCTTCTCTAAAATTCAAAATCCTCATAAAATAAATAATAAAAAAAATCTAATCCCAAATAAATCCTCAATTCTACATAATAATCCATAGCTTAAATCTATTTATGCTGGGCGTGACAGTTTATTTGATCAGTATTATAGGGATAAGTATAAGTGAGATAAAGAATATGCATATAAAAGTGTTTTATATTTGATCATCACAAACTAGTGAATTCACACATCAAGGTCATTTTGTATTTTGTTTTTAAATTTATATAGGGATAAGTATAAGTGAGATAAAGAATATGCATATAAAAGTGTTTTATATTTGATCATCACAAACTAGTGAATTCACACATCAAGGTCATTTGTATTTTGTTTTTAAATTTAAAAAGTCGTTTAAAGAAGAATGAAGTCATATATTTGTTTCTAATGTGTTTATATTTTATCAGTATTATATGGATAAGTATAAGTGAGATAAAGAATATGCATATAAAAGTGTTTTATATTTGATCAGTATTATAGGGATAAGGTATAAGTGGGATGAAGAATATATTTATGAGAGTGTGTTCTACTTTTCTTGAAAAATTCTAGGTTAGGCATATAATTTTAGGGGTGCTTGTTTCAAATTCTTCGATGGTAATGGGAATAAAATTTCATTTTCCTTCTATACCCTTAAATATGTTGAATGAGAGTTTGTGTTCATGGTTGTTACATCGTTAGTATTGTGCTCTAATTTTGGATTAAGTTGACAAAAATAAAAGTTGTTGATTGTGGTATGTGGGATTGATTGAAGAGGATGAGATGCGGGTAATCAAATGGGGGTGATGATTACCTTATTTAGGAGGAAAATCAATGTTGTGTACCTCATTTGTTCTCATTATCTATTATAATTACTATATATGTATCCCCACTTCCATTATCATTGAAGAATTTTCATACCGAACGCCCCCTTAATGATAATGTCTGTTGTTCATTTGTTATTTTTTCGAATATTAACGAATTTTGGGTGAATGAAATGATTTATGAATGATAATGATGTAGTTAAAATTGTTCCACACAATTTTTATTTAATTTTTTGCATTTGAAATTTTCAAATCTTGTTTCCGAGAAATTGACCAACAAAATAATAATACCGAAATTATGTAATTTATTTGAAAGTATTTTTTGAAACTTCCAAAAAATTGACATAGTTTTAGCAAAAATAAGGTGTTCTAATCAATGGGGTGTATTTCTAGGAATGACAAATGACCCACCCCGCAGCTGCCCTGACCCGCCCCGTTTGGGTCAACCCCGCTCATGGAGCAGGGCAGACATAGGTTTACTCTTTTACCACCCGCCCTGCCCCACAAAATAATACTCCTTCCATCCCGCTATAAGTTGCTCGTTGCTTTTGGGCACACGAATTAGGGTAAAAGTGAAAAAATATAAGTAATGTGATGAAAAAAGTGAAAAAGTATAAGTGATGTGATGGAGAAAAGTGAAAAAGTAATGGAAATAGTGTAAAAAGTATTGAAAATAATAATAAAGAAGTGAATAGTAATTTCCAAAAAAAGTAAAAAAACAATGAACAACATATAGTGGGACAGACGAAAATGACAACATGAGCAACTTATAGTGGGACAGAGGGAGTATATACTACATAATATATAATATTTGAGTAGGTCTCCTGTACAATATTGCACGGGTGCAATATATGCCAAAAAAAGGAAAATTTTGATAATTCGCGGGTCAAAGGGGTCAAAGTAACAAAATTCGCGGATCTTGATCGGGTCGGGTCGGATTTGGGCAATTTTCAAATTTCAGGATTTTCACTATACTGTATGAGTAAATTTGTGCTACTATAAGGTCAAATGTGTACTACTATAAGAACAAATGTTGTTTTTTTACATATATTCATTTGTTTTTGTAGAAAATAAACATGTTAATACAATGTAAGATCAATATGTGTATTATTATAAGAAAAAATATTCGTTTTTCATAAATATTTATTGATTTTTATAGAAATTATTATTTTTTAAGATGTAATAGCACACATTTTGTCTTACAGTAGCACACATATATTCATGTGGTATACATTCTGGAATTTCGATAAAATTAATTTTTTAAGAAGTAGTAACACACATTTTATCTTACAGTAGCACACATTTTGTCTTACAGTAGCACATATATGTTCATGTGGTATACATTCTGGAATTTCGATAAAATTAATTCTTTAAGATGTAGTAGCACACATTTTGTCTTACAGTAGCACACATATGTTCATGTAGTATACATTCTGGGAGTGGCGAGATAGTAACACATGTAAGGTATTATTACACTAGCAACATATTATCAACATAAAACTAATAATAAAATGAAAATAAATTAAGAAACACATATTTGTTCTTGTAAAAATACATATTATTCTTATAGTTACTTTAAAAGTACAAAAAAATAACTTTTTAAGATGTAGTAACACACATTTTGACTTACAGTAGCACAAATATGTTCATGTCGTATACATTCTGGAAGTAGCGAGAATTTTCCTTAAAAAATTTATTGGATCCGCGAATTTTCATTTGGGGATATTGCACGGGTCGGGTTTTGTGCAATATTGCATACGAGTTTTTGTGATAATATTTAATTATTTATATATAAATACTATATTTTATATAAAAAAATAAATATAATATATAATATATCAAATAATTTAAAATTATTTATTTATTTATTATTATAATATTAATATAATCTAAAATTATATATCACTAATAATCAATATCACAATTTAATTTGTTGGATATATAAAATAATTTAATTTCTTATTTTTTGGGTATAATTTGTTTAACATGGTTCATTATTTATGTTGAATATTATTTTTTAAATATATCCGAATTATGTATATATGCATATATTAAATTTTAGTATGTAAAGTACGAGACAAGATGGGGCGGATCTACCCGCAGTAGGGCATGAGACAGGATGGGGCGTTGGGGTATAGACGCGGAGCAGACATGAGTATTTAAATATTCATTCAGTACTGCCCTATTGTCATCCCCATGTATTTCTCACAAAATGGGTCTAAATTCTAAAATACTAAGGCCATGACAAATTGAATCCGGGAATCCGTATTTTATTGGTTTAATAATATTACTATTTAGAAAAATTAATACAGTTGATTAGTGATGTTTACAAGGTGTAATTAATATCTTCTTAAAAATAAATAAATACCCTCTTTAATAAATGCATCTAAAGTGATGCTCTCTTTTGAGATCATCATTATGTGAGACCATCATTCGTGGGTAGACCTGTCAAAACTAATCAATTAATTAGAAATAAAGAATTAAATTAGGGCAATGGATTAATGCGTGATTAAATAAAAATTTAGTAGATTTTGGTTTGCCTAAAACTTGCCGTATAATATTATAGCGTCTTCCAGAAAAGAAAAAAAATTGTCATACTCAAAATATCCCACCCATATTTAATCTTGTGTTCTTACTTTTCAATCTTATGCATATATATATATATATATATATATTTTATATTCAATATCGTAATCAATTAATCCAGGACATCAATTCTATCGTCCATTAGTGGAATCTCAATTGAAGTCATGATCATAAAATTATGTATAAACTGATTCATCTAAATTATTAAAAAAAATATAAAATAATTAACAAAATTGACATTCATTATAAATTAATTTTTATGAAAATAAAAAATATGTCTGTAAGCGAAAATAAAAGTCTGCACAAATATATTGAACCAATTTATAAATATAATATTTTTTTAAAACTATTTTGTAAACGCTTCTTTTTCCTTTTACATATAAAGTTTTTTTTGATTAGGAGCAAACTGCCTAAAATTTACATTATAAAAAAAGTATAAGTAGTGATTTTTTTAAGGGTTAAAATTAATTTCCGACATTAACTATATTACTTATTTTAGTTTGCAAATTATACTATTTTTTTATCAGATTGCAACCCGTAATATGAAAATTTTACCGAACACTACCTAAAATTAATTTTTGTTCCTTTTTTTTTAGCAGTGCTATATTTATTAAGATTATACTCGTCATTCCATATAATTTATTTACTTAATTTATATTATTATTAATTATAAAAAATTGACATTAAAAAAAATCTAATTTCTATAGAACGACAATGACATAATTGAAATCGATTTCTGTATATCAATGTCGATCTATAGGCACAAAACTGAAAATTTTCTCCATAACAAAACAATAACCTTTTTCGATATTTATGTATATATATAACTTTGTTAATTATATTTGACTTTATGTGACAAAAAATAAATATAAATAAATTATTGTTATGAATGGATGAGTATAACTTTGAAAAATATAACACTGATAAGAAAAAAGAATAAAACTTGAGTATATGTTGCAATTGGTCAATTTTTCATAGTACATTTGATAAATGTTAGTAGTTAGTACTAATATCTTCAAGCCAACCTTATATCTCCAATTCCCACTCAAGTGAGGAGACCAATGGTCAGGTGAGCTAACCCACCTGGTTAATACCTTATATA
Source organism: Prunella vulgaris (assembly GCA_026898435.1). Classification (NCBI taxonomy): domain Eukaryota; kingdom Viridiplantae; phylum Streptophyta; class Magnoliopsida; order Lamiales; family Lamiaceae; genus Prunella; species Prunella vulgaris. The sequence continues at coordinate 751,317 of JAPKLY010000058.1, read as the reverse complement.
TTTACACACATATAAAATAAATTAAACTCAAACAAATGTTGCAATCTAATTTATTGGATAATTCTTATTTATTGTATGTTACTCAGGTTCGTGATGAAATTCTTTGAATTATGTTCAATTTAAAGAGATTGTGAAATACTATTGATGAAAACTTATTGAGATCTTGTAAAAATTATAAATTTCTTTGGCACATGATATTTTTCCGGCATTGAAGACAATTATTTTTATAAGAGATTTCTTTTTTGAAGTGTTTTCATTACCAGTGATACAGAAATCGGTCTAGACAGCTTCTTGCCGATCCGATTTCTGCAAAATCAGCAATTATAGGCGTTTTCGGGGCTAGACGCCTTATAAACGGTCCTAGACGGTCCAAATTGTGTATATTTATATTTTTTTAGAGAAAAAAAATAGACAGTAAAAAAATGTTCGATTACCGATTTCTAACTTTTACAACCTTATTCATTACCAAATAAAACAAACTCGGCGTTTATAATGGTTACGTTGCTTACAAGATGTTGGCAACACCAATTACAATAGCAATTATAGAAATAATTTGTCAAAGTTAAACTTCATTAAAACTTATATACAATCAAACATATCACTAAGAAATATGGAATGTTTAGGTATGCTATCAACTTATCAATTAAGAAAAGGACTACTATTTGATTGAGAACAAAGAACTTAGAACAACTTCATTATTTTGACTTGATTAAAATTTTCTCCCTAAGAACTTTGTATTATTTTGAGTGTAATATATAAAATATTTTGTAAATTATACATTGTTAATTTTTTAAAAATATATCTATGTTATTTTTATTAAATTTCGTGTATAATGAAAAAGGAAGGGAGGAATTACTAAAATCAATCCTATTTGCGATGAAACTCACCACTTCCATTGTAGTCGAATTATGAATACATTTTAGTCTAAGTAGTGTTAAACGTGAGCCGATCTGATTAAAAAAACTCAATGCAACTAAATTGAGTTTAGTTTCAAATTCGAGTAGTTGAGTTTGGCTCGAAGCTCAATTCGATTTGATAATAAATATATTTATTTTATAAATAAATAAATAAAAAGTATTCGAATATGACTCAATTATTTTATCATGTTTAATTTATATTTTAAGTTTGAATATGACTCAATTATTTTTAAAAAAATATTCGAATCAAGCACGAGTAGTGTCCAACTCACCTAATTACCCCACATTAGGGAAAAAAATATCTTGGTTTCTTCAATCAATAAGAACAAGTTTGATAAGTAGGACGAATGGTTTTGGTTCCACACAGAATGTAGAGATTAATGAGACCCTCACAATCAAAAATCTAATCATTATTTGCATTTCAATAATTTACAGTACTATCATTCATTTCTCAATTATTATTATTATATATTATTATCTCCAAATATACTATCCCTATCACCCAATTTTCCTTCATTCTCATCAGGTTAATCTTCTTTGGTACCATCTATTGTGAAAGCTCTCACCTCCAATGTCGATTTTGGGAATAATGACCACACGAAATTGAGTATGAAATCCACTAAAACATAGATCTTACAAATTAACAAATGGGTATGGAGCCCACAAAATGGGCTGAGGGGGATGGGTGTGGAGCCCACATGATTTTTTTTGTTTGAACATATTTGACCAAGATTTGAGTAATTTCAAGAGTGCAAAAAATTGCACCATAATTATTTTAAACCAAAACTAGAATAAAATTTATGTGTTTAATTTGTCAATAAAAGTGATATTGGAAATTAAACTTGATTAATTAATTTAAATAGTGAAGACTTGTCTTTCTCTTTTAATTTTTATAAGATAAGCAGTCTCAAATAAATGAATATTACCTCCGTCCACGAAAAATGTGATCACATTTTTGCATGTGGTTTAATGCAATATGTCGGAGGGTATTACAAGATATTGTGAGGTCCGTTTTGAATAAAAAGAATATTTATTTATATATAATCGAACTATATATTTAAAATATACTTATTAGAGTAAGACATTAATTTATCAAAATAATTGAACTTTGCATTCACCACACAATCATTGCACACAGTACAACGCACACAACGATGCTTGCATTTCCTTAAAATGAAAGAAAAATAAAAATAAAAACAAAAACACTATAAGAAAAAAGAAATTAAAAAAGGTAACAAATTACACTTATATGATCATCATCATTTAATTTATACTAGCTAGCATTTCTCTTCCCCACTTGCATTGAACTTGCATGCATCTTTCTGAGCCGCCGGCTTATACCACACGGCACAAATGAGATATATCGCTAGGTTCACCACGCAGAGGATCGACAAGAGCCAGTAGAAGCAGTCGAGGCGGCCGCGGTTTATGTTGTCGGCCAGCCACCCTTGGCCGCCGTTGCTGGTGGTCACCTTCTTCACCACGGAGACCAAGAAGCTGCTGACGAAGAACCCGAGCGAAAGGGTGGTGAGGAAGAGGCCCGTGCTCATGGTTTTCATGCCCTTGGGCGATTGAGTGATGAAGAAATCGAGCTGGCCAGTGTATATGAATGCTTCTCCCGCTCCCACCAGCAGGAACTGTGGGATCAGGAGAAACACACTTATGGGAAGATTGGTTGATGATAGGTTCCCCGATTTCGCTACCGACAGTCTCTTTTTCTCGGCCAATGCCGCCACCGCCATTCCAATCGTCGAGAGCACTAGCCCGATCCCGATCTTTTGCAAGCTCGAGAAACCTGCAATTTTAAAATTTTTAAGTATAGGATGGTTGTGTTGTTTAAAATTTGTACTTTTGGTTGAAATTGCTGACTCACCGTGCAGTCACATTGTGAATACAAGTTGAGTCAGCAATTTTCAGCAAAAAGAAAATTTACTTTTGAGTTTAAACCAAGGTTTATTACATAGTTAGAATTAATCTTTTGACTTAATTTTTTTTTTTTTTGGGTCCGTTAACTTGTGGTTGTCCAACATTGATAGAAAGAAAGTTAATCTTTTCGATTCACTAATAATAATAAAAAAAATATATATTTAATTTTGATTCAAAATCTTTGGAAAAAGTTTGAAAACAATGTTGTGTTGTCTCATGTCAATGTCCAACTTTTTATCATTTTTTTCCCGAATTTGGTGCCACAATCGAACATCTTTTTAATATTCAAACTAAAGGGAAAAAAATATATTTATTTAAAAAAAAAAATTGAACCGTTGACTAGTCATGGATAATTTTTTTTTCTTAAGTCGTTATTAAATTGTTATTGCAAACGTACGTATTGAACTAAAAACAAATTAATATTGGCCGACAATAAGGAACTTAATACAATGCATAGAACATATATATATAGGTCAATTATTAAGTCCCTAAAATTATTTTATAGTATGTGTATTGATTATTTGATTAAAGAATAGTATAATTGTTACCTGGTTTTCCTTTCCATTTCTTCCAAAGTGGCATAATGAGTCGATCATAGACGGCCAAGGTGACGAGAATAGCGCCTACGAAGAAGACGGTGAGTGAACCCGCGGGGATTTGGAAGTTTCCCATGTTTCGATTCATGGTGGAGGCTTGTTCCACCGAAAACGTGATCATCTGGGCATAGGTTGTCCAGAAGATTATGGTCGTCGCCCAAATTGGCAGCAATTTGCCCATCATTTTAACTTCCTCCACCTTTGTGACCGAGCATACCTTCCATGGATTAGGCCCTGAACTCTTCTCCATGTCTCCTTCTGCTACAATGGCTGCCTTGTCTAACAATCTATATATATATATATATATATATATATATGCACAACAAATTAAATTAATTAATGTCAAATATATATGCATGCATGAACAAACAATTTCTGTGTTTCATTTTGTTTTCAATTATGTTAAGCGGTTGAAATAATTGCTACATAATACTCCCTCCGTTCCAAGATCATCTGCGCTCATAAAAAAAAATATTTTTTTTTACTTAGAGTTGTTATATATGAATTGTATATATGTGAATAATTTCGTAATTGTGCACACAAATCAATATTTTCTATTTCAAAAAGTATAAATAATGTTGAACGTACGTATGAATGAAGCAAGTGTACAAATAATTTCAGAATGGAGAGAGAGTTGAGCTACATACACATTATTCAATAATTTTAACCTAATATCTTGTCATAAAAAAAGTAATTAATTAATACAAATAGTAAAATATGGAAAGTTGGCATGATTTTAGTCCTATCTAGGTTCCATTATGTTAAGTGCAAAATTGATAATTTAATTTAATCCATATTCTCGCATCTTTCCAATTTAATCAAGTGTTGCATAGTTTCTAGGCAAGCCTCTAATGAAACACAAATTGGCTATACAAACATTTTATCTAATCATTCATAACATACATGCATGCTCTTATACACAACACCAATCTCCTATTCCATTTCGATATTTCATCCCATATATTACTTCTTCTTTTCAATAACACATTTCTGTTAAAAATAACGAAACATAAAATGCAACATATATAACAAAAAAAAAAAAAAGACTAACCTGAATTGATCGGAGTGAGGGATTCTTGCATGCTCGGGGGTGTCTTCATAGAGCATTCCAACATCATAAGGAAGTGTCATGTTCCGTTTCCTGATCGCCGCCGCGATCACCTGAAATATCTGCACGGTGGGGCTGCCGGAGCTCCTCTTGTACCGGTACCTTTTCGTGCCCGACAAAAAAATCATAATTGCCACCACCATTGCCACCGAGCATATGCCGTACCCCAAGCTCCGGCCCACCTCGTCTTGCACGTACACCAGCACCGTCACGGCAGTCAGCGTGCCGATGCTGATGAAGAAGAAGAACCGGTTGAAGAAGTAGGCCATCTTCGCCTTCTCGTTCTCGTCCTTCTCGTCGAATTGGTCCGTCCCGAACCCCGAGATGCTCGATTTGAGGCCTCCGGTGCCGAGAGCTATGAGGTAGAGTGCGATGTAGAGTACCGACATTTGGAAGCCCGTGGCCTCCCGGCAGTCGGCATGGTGACGACTGCACGGGGGTGGCCGGAGCTGGGGCAGCTCGGTTACTATTGCCAGCATCCCGGTCCCCTGGATTTTCATTTAATTTTTTTAGTTAGAAAAAGGTCAATCCATTGGGATTTGAATCATCTGTCGTGCAAATTTACTGTGCTTGTTACAGCCAATCGCAGTAATTTTACACTGAGGATGATTCAAATTCATGAATTATATTAAAGGATGCACTGTTTGTACCAGTCTTATTGATTAAAGTCTTCAAAATATAAAAGATTAATTTATTAATGTATGCCAAATATAATAAATTTATGTATAAACTTATAACTATTAGATGATGGTATGTATATATTGATGAAAAAAATTGTGACTTTTTGTTGATATTAACAAAAGTACTGAGCAATAATTGAGAATACCATATTGAATTAAATGATATAACATTTTTCCCTCCTAATAAATATTTGAATTGTTCGGTGCACAAATTTCACAGCACGCACAAATTAACCGTCTACGGTAATTTGTGTTGTGCAAACCACACCCGATCGAACAAGTCTATGCACAGCACATGATCAAAATCTATATATAAAGCGAAAGATAAAGTCTCCTTACAAGTGTTTGCACGACGGCGAAAATGGCGATAGTTTTGTATCGTCCGAGGAAAGAATCTGCAAGAAATCCCCCCAACAAACATAGGAGAAAACAAGTGCCCATGAAATCGGTGACGATGTTGGCAGAGGTGGAGCTGGGGAGATGCATGACACCACCTAAGTATGTCACAAGGTTCACTGCAATCCCCATAGTCGAAAGCCTCTCAATAATTTCTATCCCTGAATTATTACACAATAAATTAATTAATTTAGTTTGATTAAAAATGTTGAGAATTTCACGTTCAATTGATTATGCTACAATTAGATCGAAGTGAATAAAATAATGTCACTTTTAAGTTCCTAATAAAAAATGTATAGAGGTGAATTAATTATATAAATTGGGAGCTTTTTGTACAAATATTAATAATTTCCTACACATGGGAATAATGGTCCTAAAGTTCAGGAAATATATATATATATCACTAGTACTTTTGTTTTCTTTGAAAAAAGTTATGCTCCATACTGTGGTTGTGGACCTGGAAGCTATCTCTTTGCATGAAAATAATTTTGGAATAACAATAAATTAAATTAATAAATTATCATAATATATAAATCTGATCAGGTGATATTTTTGTAGCATGCTAGCCTAAGCTAAACAACATATATAAAACGTGTCATTATAGTTTCTCTAATTAAAAGTACTAATAATTTAGTGACGGGATTCTAGTCCTGAGATCATTTCGTTGAATTATATGAGAACGACGAGGGGGCCGTTTTCTGTCATTAAAATTTTTTACCTAAAGAAATTAATTATAATGACAATATTCAAAACAAACCTAGGATGAGTGCAGCAGGCACCCAACCGCCGGTTTTGGACCTCTCGGCGGGGAAGCCCTTGTAGTCGACAGCATCCGCAACGGTTAAACTCATTTTCTCGTCCTGCAAGAAGACGACGGATCAAACGAAACGTTGAAGAGCTCGAAAATGTGACCAAGATCACTCATTTAAGTAGAAAAATATGAAAGCTACTAACCATATGCTGTTTCTTGTTTATGTTGGCAATATATAATTGTTGATGAAAAAGAGAGAAAGAGAAGTTAGAGAGAGAGAGAGAGAGAGAGAGAGAGGTTTGTGTGACTTTGTATATTCTTGCAACTCTGAGTTGAATATGTCTTAGGAATATTGGGATGCTATTTATAGGCAGAGGAATGATGTTTATGTTGGATATGTAATAAATGGCCCTTCTTCACCAGGTTGAGACAGATCACTAGGTAGGATTAGGCTTATCCCATTTATGGAAAGAAGCTTCCAGGGCCATGTTTTAGTTTTTCCTCCCTAAATTTTGAGCAGATATTTTTAGGGACATTTGAATATTGAATTTAAAAAATAATTATATTTATAAATTAGTTTATAATATTTACACAAAAGTATAATATTTTTCTGTACAGAAATAGTGTCAATTTTGTGAATTATTTTGTAATTTTTTTGTGTTTCAAACTTTTAAGTTTAGTAATCTAGATGCATGATACACGTACTATATAAGAATAACTTATGTTCTTTAATGTATATGTAATTAAGATTTAGATGCAAAATATATGAAGAGTGAAATAGAGTAATCGAACAATATCTAAACACTGCATATGTAGAAAATGAGTCACATAATTGAAACTCAAAGAGTTAGAAATATTTTTGGTCCGGTAACTTTCATCCTTTCCACAAGTTGGTCCCAAATTAGTTAAAAGATTCGTTGTAGTACTCTTTTAGGTCCAATTTTTGCAAAATGATATCGCTTTTTGCTCACTTTTGGTCCAGTAACTTTTACTTTTTCTCAAATTGCCTCAAGACATTAATTTGTCAGGTAAAAAATTGAGCAATCCAAAAATATTTTTAACTCGTAAAGTTAAAAAGCGATTAGATAGGTCTGACTCTTATGTAGTTATTGAATGACCACCTTGTCTCAAAGTTTAAATTATTAGGGAGTGCATTATTAATTTGTAACATAAACAATTTAATTATATATGGAAAGAAAAGTGATGTTGATTTATTGAAGTGGGAAGGTAGAGATGAGAGAGAAAATGGAATCTGGAACATGGAAAGGTAATGGGAGGTAGTTTGAGTGGCACTTGATAAAAATGAAATGTATGGATGGTATGCATGAATTTTGTGTGTGTTTTTCTGAACCACAGTATAGACAACCCTCTCTGGACTTGTACTCAAAGTGCTTTTGCTACCCCACTTTATTTCTAAAAAGTGATTTTTTCTTCATTGTCCTTGTGTGGGTAGAAAGATGTGCACCACAAAACTTAATTGTAATTACTCATCCTACCTAGCTCATTCTTTGTGTATGCGTGCCAAACTCTCTCACTATGCATATGACAAGAATTTCTTGACTAACATTTGGGTGCATTAACGTGGTTTGTTCACCAGGCCACATAGCTTCTCACTTAAGTGAGTGACTTAGATTCAATTCTCTTCGAAAATGAATTTAATATGATATAAGGTAGCTTGGATTAATTCTTGAAATATTTAGGGACTTGGTGAATTAACTTCTAACAACTAACATTTACTGATAAAAAAATGTATTTGGGTGCATCGTTTACGTATTTTGCAAACTAATATACTATTAATAATATTCAATAAAAATATTAGTTATTTTCACGATCGTTTCTTAGATTGATCATACCAAATTGGTACGAATTTTAATGTCGATGATTGTTTATTAGTATTAAAAGGTGTAAAGTTGTGTTCAATAGAGAGCATGTTATAACATAATAATTAATAACATGAGATGCAAATAAAAAGTATTTGTAATACCGTTTTTTTTTAGAGAAAATGCACAACCTCAAATATTGAGATACAATAACTAATTCCAAAAGAAAACCAGAAAAAAAAAAAAAAAGACACAAAAACACCCTCCTCTCGTTGGCAATCAACCATTGGATATAAAAAGGTAAAGTTTGCAAGGTTGAGATGGTAAATTTTTTTTTTTTTTTGGTTATGAGATTTTATATTTTTTTTTGGAAATTTTGGCAATTTAAAGAAGAATTAATACAGAAAGGGTACGTAATATTAATAAGTGAAAATAGTTAAAATTGACCGACTAATATATTTTAATAAAATAGCTAATATCACATAAATTTACATTTGAAACTGATGTAATTCCCGCATAAAAATATTTGTCAAAACTCTATGATTAGACTATTACACGATGAGACAATAATATATATATATATATACACTTTTAGTTTAACTACAGAAATCTATAATTATATAATCTACACGAACATCCCAAATTAATATTGCAAATATATTTAATATAGATTAATCCGAGAATTACATAAAGACTAATAAATAATGTTATAAAAAATCATAACATCACAAAATGATTTAAAACTCGGAGCCTTATTAAAAACTCTTCTAAACGTAATAAAATATCAGACTTAATTACTCTTGGGATCATTTGAAACTTGTAATTTATTGTGCTTCTAAGAAAGAGTGATTGAAATTGATTTGTGTAGAAATATAAAAATTGCGTCTTTCTTTTAAAATTTCAGAAAAAAGTATCCTCAAAATTGAAATATTTTATAATTAAATATGATAGCTTAAGTGATATATTTTTTAATTTTAAGTATTCACATCAAAATTAATTATCGTTAAATTTTTTGAAGATTCTTTTATTATTATTTTTTCTTTTAATTTTCAGAGTAAAGGTTAAAATGTGTCATATTATGCAGGATCTAAGAAATTGTGTAGAAAAAGTATTTTGTTGTTTTCAAGGTGTTGGCATATATATCACGAGGATTATGTTTTGGCAGTCACACTCAGTAAAGTTAAATTGGATTTGCCGACCATCTGCAGGAATTTTATTGATACACATCCAACGCATATTTAATTTTGTGGCATTCTAACAATGGCTTAACAAAGTTAATTAATTGACTTCATTCTTAATTTATTTATGGTGTTTACTTTGTTCAAGTGTAGATTCACCTACGGCAGACTCATAAGTCCTTTTGTTGGTATTTTTACTTCTGTTTGAACATTCTCATGGACTAGGTCTTCTACATTCTCTAATGGTGGTAACTCAATAATTATAGTGCCAAAACCTTTATTGGTTAAATCTACAGGAGTTTTGATCTCAACATATTGCTGTTGACTTGTAACTGTAGAGTTGTCCTCCTTAGAGTCTTCAACAATTTCTTCAGGTGAACTATGTTGTTCATAAAAAAACAACATGTTGTGACTCTTCCACAATCATTAATCTCTTGTTATACACTCTAAATGCTTTGCTAACATTAGAATATCCTAGAAAGATCTCTTCATCTGACTTTGAATCAAAAGTCTTAAGGTATTCTTTCCCATTATTCAGTATGAAGCATTTGCATCCAAAAATGTGTAGATAAGAGATATTAGGAGTCCTTCCTTTCCATAGCTCATATGGAGTCTTCTTATGATCCCTAACAATCAAGCATTTATTCCGAGTATAGCATGCAGTGCTTGTAGCTTCTGCCCAAAATTTCTTAGGCAACTTTGCTTCAACAATCATTGTTCTTGCAGCTTCCTTGAGTGTTCTATTTTTCCTTTCAGCAACTCCATTTTGCTGTGGGGTTCTAGCTGCAGAGTATTCATGTAAAATTCCATATAATGAACAATACTCTTCAATAACTTGATTTGTAAATTCTGTTCCTCTATCTGATCTGATCTTCACAATCTTCAGATTCTTTTCATTCTGAATCCTTCTTAACAGTTCTGGCAACCGCTGTAGAGTTTCACTCTTCTTTCTTAGAAACACAGTCCAAGAAAATCTTGAGTAATCATCTACAACAACCAAAGTATACTTCTTCCCACTTATACTTACTGGTTCTATGGGTCCAAAGAGATCCATATGCAGTAATTCAAGTGTTCTTGAAGTACTTGAGTGAGTTTTGCTCTTGAAAGTCTTCTTGATTTGTTTCCCTTTAAGACAAGCATCACATAAGTGTTCCTTCCTGAACTTAGTGTTTGGCAAACCTCTTACAAGTTTGTTATTCACAAGTTCATTCATGGTTTTGAAGTTTATGTGATTCATTCTTTTGTGCCATAGCCAACTAACTTCATTGGAACTATTAGCTAGAAAGCAGGTTGTTTCAGCTGCAGAGTTCCACTCCACAATGTAAACATTTCCTTTTCTAGTTCCTGTCAGTTTAGTGGTTTGAGATTCAACATCTTTGACTATGCAAGTGTCTTGTGTAAAGTCTACAGTGTAGCCTTTGTCACAAAGTTGACTCCCACTAAGCAAGTTATGCTTCAATGCCATCTACTAAGTAAACATCATTGATCTGAACTTTTCCTTTGAGTAGACATCCTGATCCTTTAGCTGTTCCACTGGCATTATCACCAAAAACAACTTTAGGACCTTTTTGATCTTTCACATTTTGTAGTTAACTTCTGTCTCCAGTCATATGTCTTGCACAACCACTGTCTATGTACCAAATCTCTCTTTTGGTGGTTGTAACATGTCCCTGCAAAATAAAGTGAGTTATTTAGGAATCCAATACTTTGGATTTTCTCCAGTGTTACTCTTTGCAATCCAAGCCTTTTTGGAAGCTGTAGAGTTGTTAATTCTACAGTTCTTGCTTGATCCTCCTCTTTGAATGCTTGAAGAGTGAGACATATCTGACATATTTCCATTCTAGAATCTATCAAAGTTAAGTCTTCTTTCCATATCCAATCTATGAAAGACTTCTTCTTTTGATTTCAAGTTTGATTCTGTAGTTTGTTTCAAAGTTATGTTTTGAAACATATTTGAGACATCTTCTTCAGAATCATCCATGATCTCCTTGATCTTTTGTTGTCTTTTTGGTGACAATTCTTTGAATGAATTCAAGAATTTCAAATCTTCTGGCTGTAGAGTTGAATTTACAACTTCTTCAGGGGTTGTTTCTTTGATAAACTTTCTCTCAAATCTTGGAATTGACTTTTGTAGGTATTTCATCCAGACACAAGGATTATATCCTATTCCAGTCAAATCCTTTGAGTGTCTTTGCTCAGACAGCATCTTCTTCAATTGTTTGGATGATTTTCCAAAGCAATCTAGCTTCTTTTGATAATAAGCATTGTGTTCTTCAAGTTCAGCTATCATCAGTTCTTGACTTCTGATTGTTTCCTTTAATTCAACACAATCTGCAGCTTTACAACTTGCTTCATTGAAAAGTTCTTCATTGTCCTCTTTCAGACAACTGTAACCTTCCTTCAGTTCTTGTAGAATCTGCAGTTGTTTCTCAGCATCTTCCACTCCAGCTAACAAAGCTTTCATGTATTCTCTTTTAATATAACTATTTCTTCTAAGATATTTATTTTCCTCTTGTAATCTTTGGATTGCACTAAGCATGTCACTGGAAGAATCCTTATCTGTAATATAACTTGATGATGATGAGCATACCGCTTCATCTTTAGCCATAAGACAAAACATGGCTTCTTCATCTGAGTCTGTTGAGTCAGAGTCTTCTAAATCTGCAGTTGACTTTTGAGAAGAAGAGGGACAGTCTTCCTGGTTTTTATCAAACTCAGAAAGTAGTGCTCTAATTCTCTCCTTATCAAACTTTTTCTTTCTATCTCTCCAGAGTCTCTTTTCTTCATCAGTGTATTTCTCAGCTTTGGGATAAGGACAATCCTTGATGTAATGTCCTGGTTTTCTGCAGTTATAGCATAAGTGGGTTGAATTAGGTGTTGTAGTTTTCACCTTACCATCTTCTTTTGGTGTGAACTGCTTCTTCTTGGTCCATTTGCCAAATTTCTTGAGCTGCTTTATAAAAAGAGTCAAGTCTTCATCATCAGAACTTGTAGCTGTAGGGTTGCCAGCAACTAGAGCTGTAACCTTACTGCTGTCAGGTTCTTTTCTTCTGCTTATATCAAATTCATAAGCTTTGAGGTTTGAAAAGAGTTCAAGGGTGGATATCTTAGATAAATCCTTTGATTCTCTCATAACAATGACCTTCATGTCCCATTCAGAAGGTAAGCCTCTGAGAACTTTCATGTTCATCTCTCTTTGTGAGTACACTTTACCAAGTGAGTCTAGCTCATTGAGGATCTCAATGAATCTTGATTCAAACTTTTTAAGAGTTTCACCAGATTTCATTTTGAAGTTCTCAAACTTTTGAACTGCTATCATGAGTTTGTTTTCCTTGATTTGTTCAGTTCCTTCACAAATCATTTTCAAATTTTCCCATATATATTTTGCAGTTTTGCAATTTTTGATCTTGCTAAACACAATTTTATCAAGTGAATGATAAATATTGTTCTTTGCAACATTGTCAAGATTGGATCTTCTCTTGTCTTCCTCAGTCCATTCCCTTCTGGGTTTGGGGATAATCTGAGCTAATCCAGCGTACTGATCAGCTGCAGTGTTGACCTTCACAATAGGTATAGGGCCATCCTCTATGATAGACCACATCTCATCATTGATTGCAGACAAATGTGCTTGCATTCTAATTTTCCATTCATCATAGTCCTCAGCAGAGAACATTGGAACTTTGGATTTCACCATCTTAGGAGCCATGCAAGTATGCAGGTGTGTTTTTCAAAAACAAAAAAGGATCTAGCTAGGTACTGATCAAAGCAGTGGCAAGCCAACTGCTCTGATACCACTTGTTGGTCCCTTAAAGTGGTCAAGGTCTAGAGGGGGGGGGGGGGTGAATAGACCTTGAGGCCAAAAACAAAATTTCAAACATTTCAAAAATGATGGATTCTAGAACCTCACAGTAGCCTTTTCGAAATTACAAGAGTTTTAAAACAGGACCACAAAGGTTACAGCTGTGGACTTAATAAGTCTGCAGCTGCAGAGTTCAAAAATAACTTGCAAAAAATAAATCACTTGTAGACAAAATATCAGAGGAGTTCTCACAATTAGAATTGTATTGAGAATACTCTAATGTGCAGCAGAATAAAGTGAGTGTTAATGAAAAATAATAAAAACAAACTTAACAGCTGAGTGACTTAGAGAAGTCTACAACTGTAGGGTCAGTTTCTGTGAAAATCACAAGGTTTTATGCACTCGAGATTTCAAAACAATGATGAATGTAACAAGGAAATTAAATATGCAGTACAAGAATATATATTGTAGAAGGTAAATAGACCAGGTTTATAGTGGTTCACTGTCTATAAAAAACAACCTACATCCACTGTTACACCACTCAGGTGCCAAATTCACTAAGAAGTGATCACAAAGATCAATACAAGTAGTTCCCCCTTAGAACTAGGTTCACTCAGATTCCTATTCTAAAAAGAGATAAACTACCCTATTCACTCAGAAAATAACTCACAAAGAGTTTTTACAAAACCTCACAAAGAGATATCTACACAAAGTAGAAATATAAAATGGGTGAGGGAACAACAACAAAAGATGTGATTCTTTCTAAGAAAATCCTAACCAATTATCCTATGAATCACAAAGAATAAAACGAGTAAAGCTCTCTCAGAATATTGCTGGCTGTAGACTTGCTCAGATTGAATGCTTGTATTCTCAGGGTTGTTGTTGTTGCTTCCTCTGAGGACTTCTTCTATTTATAGATTGAGTGGAGTGTCTTATCCGTTGGGAATTTCAAATTTGAAATTCAGATAAGGCTCCTCTCTCTCTATTGGCATGTGTGAGGTGGTCCTCATCCTTCACACAAGATAGTACTGATTGTACTATGTCATTTTCTTCAGAATTCTGGCCTCCTTGTAACTAATCTTCATTATCTTCCAGAATTAAAGAAAAACCTCCACTTTAAGTACAATTTAGTGAGTGCTTGAGAGCTATACTAATAGTGCTTAAAGGGTCTTCATTATCTTCAAATAATCTGACTTGTACCATCTCTTCAAACGGTTCTTTGCAACTGTAGAGTCTTTCAACTTTTGCAGCTGTAGAGTCCTGTCAATATAAAAAATCCGCTGTAGAGAAACCTTACGGTTGTAGAGTCATGTCTAAGTTGTAGATTGATCAAATATACAGCTGTAAACTTCATTTACAACTATATGTTTCAAACACCAATTTCCTTAGCACAAGTGTTAGTTCAATTCAAATAATTAAACACATTTGTTTTGCACACATCAAAATCTAAACCAAGGTACTAACACAATTATTTTTTCTCCTGAATAAGTTCATTGCTATTCTCATTTGATTAACATCTTGTTATTTTATGATCATCCTCCTCAATCAATCCTTCGTACCACAACTGTTGATAAGCGAGCAAAACCACCATGTATGCGATCAAGATCCATTATTAAGGAGCAAAATTAGTCAAAGCCCTAGAGGTAATCATATTACAAGTGTAAGCTGGTAATGAATGTAATTTAAACTGCTAATGTATATAATTTAACTTAAAAATACATTAGGAAGATGATATAAACGAATGTTACAACTGGTATACAAGAAAATAAACCAATTTTAAAAATTATAAATATATGCAATATAATATATATATATATATATATATATATATAGAATATTTTAATGTAAATAGAAAAATGTATAATTAAAATTAATTTATATTTTTCTATTAGTTGCCTAAATAAAAAAAATATATTTAATATGAAAGAAAGAGTTAAATAAAAACATATATATATATTTGATATTAGGGTGGCAAATCGTGTAATCGTGTCGTTTATCGTGTCGACACGATAACGACACGACACGATAAGGTGAAACACGAACACGACACGATAAGACATAGGTAAACACGAACACGAACACAAACACGAAAATTTTCGTGTCAACACGACACGATAATGACACGAAAGTTTATTTATCAATTTTAAAAAATTAATAATTAAATAAACACACGAAACGACATGATAAGAACACGATAAGGACATGAAAATTAATAAATTTTATATTTATTATCAATTTTAATATTAATATATTTAATATTTTGTATTTAAAATTTATTAACGTGCTACTATCAGATACATATTAGTAATGTATATCAGATCACTAACAGATTAACAGGTTGTTAACGGGTTAATGAGTCATCTGTTAATTTTATCGTGTTTAACGGGTTGACACGACACGAACACGAACACGACACGAAATATTCGTGTCCTTATCAGGTCGACACGATAAGGACACGAACACGATAAGCCTAAACACTAACCCGCAATTTTTGTATCGTTTTCTTGTCGTATACGAAATTGTCACCCCTATTTGATATGTAAGAGAGATAAATAAAATGTAGATCGTGTGATGTGATTGATATATATTGAATTATGTAAAATATGAGTGAATGCACATTTTGAATAAAATAAAATGTGCACACTCGTAAAGTGGATGGGATGAAAATAAATTTACCCCCATTTAAATGTGTCTATCCATAAACAAACATATCTGGTAGGATATTCACTCCATTATTCTGGTGGCAAGACAAGTTTATAGTATTAAATTCATGCCAAAATTCTGGTGCAGGGCAGGTTCATACTTTATAGTATTAGTTAACTTGATGAGTAGTAATAGTAGTATATACTCCCTCCGTCTTACTATAAGTTGCTCATGTTGCCATTTTCGTCCGTCTTACTATATGTTGCTCATTGTTTTTTTACCTTTTTTGGAAACTACTATTCACTTCTTTATTATTATTTTCAATACTTTTTACACTATTTTCATTACTTTTTCACTTTTCTCCATCACATCACTCATACTTTTTCACTTTTTCCATCACATCATTTATACTTTTTCACTTTTTTCATCACATCACTTATACTTTTTTACTTTTACCTTAATTCGTGTGCCCAAAAGCAACGAACAACTTATAGAGATACGGAGGGAGTACTAATTAAATGAAAAAGAGCGATAGAAATATGGATATTTTGCTCCACACAACATGGATGTTACAGAAGAAAAGAGAATATGAATAAAGTTCGTAAGGCTTTTTACGTAGATACCTACTAGTAGGTTTCTTTTCTCCCCAACCTCCAATAATAATTAATTAATAATAATTAAATTTTTATTTTGGTAGGTATTAATTATAATTATAATTATAATTATAATTAGTGTTATTTCACCTTTTTTGGTTTCTAATTAATTGTTTTACTTAAGATAAAGGGAATTCTCACCAAAGAGATCCAACAAATCGACTCATGTAGAATGGCTACATATGATTCGCCTATTTACTTTTGACTACAATGGGTGTAATCCATTGAAACGAGATTCTCATAGTAATTTAAAATAATTAAAGGCTCCATTTAAAATTGAGGTATTTTAAATTCTCAATATTAAAGAATGGATCTATTGTGAACTCGGGTTTACATGAAATCATATTACTGTTATGTGTAATCACTATCAATGTTAAAAAAATATATTCGAATTTTAAATTTACAGTGATATTGAATATATATAATAGTGATATTGTATGCACATGATAGTGATAATTGATAAACCCAAGTTCACCGTGAACTCGAGTTCACATGAAATCATATCACTGTTATGTGTAATCACTATCACTGTTTAAAAAATATACTTGAATTTTTTACAGTGATATTGAATACTCCCTCCGTCCCAGAGGAACTTGCAAGTTTTTCTTTTCGAAACGTCCTACAGGAACTTGCAAGGCAAAAAATGGAAACCCTTTTATAAACTTCACCCTCACAATATGTACATATTTACACAAAATGCCACTACTTTTTTACTTTTTGGGCCCACATTACACTCAATCCAACTAACTTCTTTACTTTTTACATAAAATTTTACCAAATTAACCCTCAAAACACTACTTTTTTTACTTTATTCCACTTTTTTCTTAATTTGTGTGCCCCTCCCCCCTTGCAAATTGCTCCGGGACGGAGGGAGTATATATAATAGTGATAGTGTATGCACATGACTCTGATAATTGATAAATTTGAGTTCACCGTGAAATCGTGTTCATACTTTTTGTTGTCCTCATCAAAATCATGTTATTTAAAATAAATCTCTACTCTCTATCCCTTCTATCTTTCTCTCTCCTTTATTTTTTTTCCTTTTCACTCATCTCTTTACAATTCATGATTTGAAATATATTTCTTCTTACATTTATTTTTTTAATTCATTCATTTTCAAATTCATCTATCCAAATGGAGCCATAATTTAATTAGGAATATCATAATATTCAGGAAGATAATATTTAATTACTACCTTCTTGCTAAATAATTTGCACAATTGACTTTTCAGAAATTTTAGTATGAGAATTGGTATTTAAATTGATAAAACAGTTTTTATGAAAGTGTATTATTCAATTTAATTGAATCATAAAAGAAAGATATCTTTTTGTTTAATTATTACTAGAAAATGATGTAATTTAGAAGTATTTGTAGGAGATGACTAATGAACTGTTTAACTCAAAGTGTTTAGGAATGGAAAAATTATTATATCTCCATGTTATTTTAACCTAATTAGCTTATCTACATATGCTTAGGTACTTCATTTTCTATTTAATTCAGAATTGTAAACTTTATAACACTGTTGATTATTATATACTCCCTTCAATCCATAATTGTTTGTCAATTTTCCTTTATGTCTGTCCCGCAATTGTTTTGACTATCTATAAATAGAAATTATTACTTTAATTTTATCTCCATGATATTCACATATTTACACAAAATATCATTACTTTTACATTGATTCCAATAAATTTTATTATTTTAATAATATAATTTTATACATAATCCTATTTTAATTTTGAAATTGTACACTTGTTGAAGTGAAAAAAATGAAAAGAGTATAATAAGAAAAATGGAAAGTGGATGGGGTTTGAGGTGATTATGTCAGCAAGTCCGGTAACTAATTTTCTTCAATTTGGAGGGCTACTAATAAGAAAAATGGAAAAAACAGTGGCTATGACTATTTGGGAGTGTGGAGTTTGGATTTTATGAAAGGAGGGGAATAAATGTGTGTTTAGGGGAGGACAAGTGAATACTTATAAATTGCTTGACAAGTTAAAAGTAAATTGTTGGAATTGGATGAAGAAGCATAAGGAGTGGAGGAAAGAGGCCCGGTTCGAGGAGTGATCATTTTTCTGTTTTGTAATAGTATATTAAAAATTCTATTGACGTGTTGAGAAAGGATCATGTATAGGAGGTTTATCTCATACCTCCTAAAAATGAAAGTGAAAATTGAGCTTGTCAATGAATCTTCTTTTTCCCGATAAAAAAAAATAAAAATGAAAGGAGTATATAATTTTGATGCGTCCTGTAAAAGAAATCGTAATATTATGACTTCCTTGGAGAAATAGTACGTTAAGGTACTATATAGAGCTCTTTTTACCTATAAAGTATATATTAATTGATTCTGCATCTTTGAATCTCAAGGGTCTAATTAAATTTATTACTCCTACTACAAAATTAATGGACAAGCTCCTTTCCCACGACCTAGCTACCTCCACTGCAATTTTGGACCATTGATGATCAAATCAAGTAGCCTTTTAATATATCTAGGATCTTTTATTTTGTCAATATACACTTGAGACCAAATTGGAAAAGTAATAGTATCTTATATAGCATCTTGTAATATATTTAATTGACAGAATCTTGCGTGACCATTTTATAATTGTGCTCAATTTTCAAAAATTAAATTCAATACTAAGTTATAAATTACCCTTTTTTTTCTGATTTTAAGAATATGATATTTGCATATTTAGTAGAGTGTCGAACCGTGATAAAAGAAAAGGCATATATATATATATATATATATATATATTAGGAAATACTGAACTTTGGTATTATTTATAATGATGGGACGAATAGAGTATTAATTAATTGTTACAAGTTGTTGATCTTGATCGTTGATCGTCTCATGGTCTTGCGAGGGGTCGTCTCGAATAATTTTGTTTGCATTCAGAAAAGAGGAGGCCTTGACTTGATATCAATCACTAAATGACCATCAATTTACACATTTAGGATGATAGCCACATGACATGATCGATATTGTAGGGGTGGTGGAATTTTGATTCTTCAACTATTCTCTAGTATGAGAGACGTACGTCAAACCCTAGTTATTGTGAAGAATAATTATAATTGAATATCCCATTTTTCATTAAGGAATAATTAATCATGCATGATAAACTACTTTAATCTCTAAAGAGCATTAATCGATGAGAATGGAGATTGCCAAGTATAAAATACCAACCTTTGTGGACTTGCTATTATGTGTATAACCACAAATTATTGTATGCATCATGTGCATGACATGCATGTATTTAAACTTATAAGTAATTGTACTTAAATTTTGTAAAAATACACAATATACACAAAATTATGTATTTTTGTAATTGGGTATTATTGATTATTTTTTAGGGTATTATTAATTATTTTTTGTGATAATTTTTTTAAAATTTCAAGTATATACCATGCATAGTAGAATGACTCATCTAATTGTATGATATAAAGTAGTATATAATTATAATTAATATTTTTTATTAAAAAAATATCAAAAGGCATCTTTCCTTGTAGTAGCAGATCGATGGAATAAATATTTTTTCAAGACCATAACCTAAGTGGGTGGCAAAATAAGGATTGTAGTTTTTTGGCTGACAAAATAAGGGCATAACTTTTTTTGCTGACAAAACAAGGACAATAACTTTTAAAAGTTGCAAATTTTAATAGAGATTCAGTCTGTGTTCATTGACCCAATTTTGACCCAAATTTTAGCTCAAATCTAGTCAATTAGCCCGTATTTGCATTGAGTCGGGTTGATATGCCCTCAATTTGTTACAGTTTAAAGTTACTATCTTCATTTTGCCAATCCAAAAAATTGTAATTCTTATTTTGTCACTCTCTTAAATTACGATACAAAAAAATCATTTTTCTGCAGTTCTGCACAATTTTAATATATTTTTAAGTTTAGTTGAAAAGATTGCAGAATTTGAACTAGTGTGGTGCAAAAATATGTTGGACGTATTAAGCATAATGAGATACAATACCATTATCTAAGAGACACACATACATATATATATATATATATATATACACACATTAAATTCAAAATGAGTTGATTTCTAAATTGATTTTTAAGATTAAAAGTGATATTATTTTTAAAATCAGAGAAACTAATTTTTTTATGTAGTTCTTGATTGCACTCCAAATATATATCACCAAAAACAAATGGCATTCAATACAAAAAAAACGCGCGTTTTAGCGACCGCCTATGAATCGATCACTAATTATAATATTCGC
>JAPKLY010000058.1:704239-730220 GCA_026898435.1 Prunella vulgaris | reverse complement strand
ATGTAGTAGGACGGGGCATCGTAAGGGTAGCATTGTGAGGGACCAAGGCGAGGGTTACAGACCTTCGTCAACACCGGAAGCCAAATAGGCTCGTAAGGTGCCACCTCACACCTGCACACCTATAAATAAGACCTCTCTTGTAACTATTACACAATTTTTTACAATCATAATACACTTTTACTTTCTCTCTCTAAACTCTCCACTTTCTCTCTCTATCTTATCCCTCAAGAACACAAAATCTTAGATTATTGTTTGATAGGATTAATATGTTATAACAAGCCACATAACAAACACGATTAGTAAATTCTATCAACAATTTGGCGCTAGAAGGAGGGACCTTAGAACTAAAAAATTTGAGAGTGAAAAACTAGGGTTTGGTTGAAGGTTTGAAGATTTGAAGGTGTTCTTGACCAAAGTTCAAGAACACTTGAAGATACACACACATTTTCATTCTTTGGACGAAAACCCAAATTCTAGGGTTTGCAAATTCTGCAAAAACTTTTCAAACACGCGCGTGTACACGAATAAACTGGATTTCGGATAATTTGTCACACGCGAGGCTAGACGAAAACACGAACAAGTCCACCCAAGCTGGAAGATCATAACCTCGGCGACCTTCGACGAGCTACCCCCTTCAAAACCCCAAAATGCCTAAGGGACAGACCTCGGCAGCTGCCGGAAGGTCGAAAGGGGGCGACCAGGGTCAGGCCGAGGTGGAGACCTCGCGCCGAGCTCCTCAGAAAAACACGGCCCCGCGACCTCCCCAGCGGGTCTCAGTGGCTCAAGAGGAGCTGAGCCCCGCCCTGAGGGACCTCGCCAACATCCCTGACGAGCTTCAGCGCACGATTGCAACCCTGCAAAGGTTGCAACAAAGGCAGCTCGACGAGCTCACCCTCGTACCTCGGCGAGCTCCAACCACCGAGGCCAGGGAGCAGACCAGGCCGACCCAGGCCACCCAGACCCTGGGCCACTAAAATGACCTCCACACCGAGCAGGAGGCGAGCTCCGCTCAAGCTCGCCAATACAGACAGCGCACCGGGAAGGCCAAGGTGGTGGAGGAACCAGCTACGCAAGCTGGGCGAGCTTCGGCCTATACCGAGGCATCTGCCACCCACCAATCACTGAGGAGGGAGGTCCTCCAAGGCAGACTGGGGCCGAGGTGTGAGGAAAATGAACAGACGGCGGCCCCGGCTGCGTCCCGGAGGGGAGAGTCGGACCTACAGCCCCGTAGGTCCGCCCACGACCGGTTGAGGAGGCCCACGACTGATAGGTTGGGTCCACACGGCGGGCGCCAGTTCCGACCCACTGCGGAGGGGTCACCCCAGAGTGAGGCACCTCAGGGGCGTGCGTCCACGAGACGCACGACCTTCGAGCAACCTCCTCCGGAGGTGACCCACGACGATGAGCTGGCCACATTGAAAAGGGCCGTTGAAATACTACAACAGCAAGTAGCAGCCAAATCTGGCGGACCTGACGCCACTACTCTTCCCGCATGTCCATTGGCACCTACCATCCTCCGGGAAACAGTCCAAAAGAAAATCCACTTCCCGGTGATGTCCGCATATGAGGGCGAATCTGACCCGAAGGTCTACCTGGCCAAGTACGCAGACTATATGATTTCGGTGGGTGCCACCGATGCCACTCAATGCCGGAACTTCCCACTGACCCTTGGGGACCGAGCTCACCGCTGGTTCTCATCATTCGCCCCGGGGTCAATCCACTCATTTGGCCAACTCACGCGGGAGTTCTTGGCCCACTTCTCCAGGTTTGGGTCCTGCCTCACCCAGAAGCACTGACTCGCCAATATTCATCAAGGCGATAATGAGACTGACCAGCAGTATCTGGAGAGGTTCGATAAGATACTACTGGAAGGCGAGCCGGTCAGCGAGGATACGAAGGTCGTCGAGGTGATGGCCGGGTTGAAAAAGGGGACCGACCTCTGGAAGGAAATGCACCTCGCATGTTCGAACACTTACACCAAATTTTACCACAAGGCGGGGGTGTACGTTGCCATGCAGGAGGCCCTCCAGAAAGAGGTCGGTGCCTCAGAGGAGAAAAAGCCCTACGGGAAGAAGTCCGGGGGCACGTACAAAGCCCCCCAGAACTTAAAGGCTTTCGGCAAAGGAGACGAGTTCAAGGAGAAGCTCAACCAAGTCCTCACCGTCTCCGTTGACCACGTCTTTACGGCGGTCAAAGACAAAGCCCTGTTGGAGGAGCTGAGGCGGATCCGCCAGGACCGCGCGAAGCTCAACCCCAATAAATACTGTGCCTATCACCAGTCGATCGGCTACTTCACCAGTGAGTGCCGATACCTCCTCAAGCAACTGTGGAAATTTTATGAGGACGGGAAGCTGGCCGAATTTGTAAAGAAGGCACCGGCGAAGAGGCCCAGGTTCGAGAGGAGGGAAGCCTCCGATGATGAAGAGGAGGACGCGGGCCAACGTAGACCTAAGAACAGGCGAAGGGGACCTCCCCAACCCCAGCAAAACCTGGAGCCCACTCGGGAACTCCTAGTTCTCGAAGAAGTAATCGGAGCTGTCGGAGGTCTCCAGGATGGGAGGTCCTCCATCTCCAAAAGACATAGGAAGGCCGGAGTCCGGGCTGTAAACCAGGTCCAAGAGGGTAGCTCCAGCTCCAAGCCCGCCGCACCACCCACTGATGTGCTGACATTCTCCTCGGCGGACCTGGAAGGGGTACTGACGCCCCACAATGACTCGTTGGTGATAAGCGCCAACATAATGAACGTCCGAGTTCACAGGCTACTTGTGGACACCGGCGCCTTCACCAACAATCTCTTCAAATCCACCTTAGATGCCTTAGGTGATTTTGAGTCATATATAGAGCCTAAAAATGCTAAGATAGTGGGGTTCGGAGAAGCTGTTGAGCGTCCAGCTTGTATCGGCTGAGGACCCGGAGCGGAGACTGACTAGGTTAATAGATTTCCTAGTTGTCGACCAGCAGTCCTCCTACAACGGGTTCCTTGGCCGTCCCTTTTTTAATGAATTCAAAGCGGCATGTTCGACCTACTACTACTGTATAAAATTCCCAACTCCGAAAGGTACCTGGACCATAATGGGTGACCAGAAAAAGGCCCTAGAATGTTTGCTCCAAATCAAAGATGGCCAGGTCAAAAAGGCGGTGACGCAGGTCCAGGTCCTTGAAGATGATGTGCAGATTCCAGCAGATGAGCCAAACATCCTAGACATTATCTCAACAGAAACTGAGATGATGGAGGTAGGCGATCTGCCGGAAGTTGAACAAGTCTCTGAACCTACGCAAGACTCACAACCGGCGCCAATGGAGGGGATGGAGGAAGCTCAAAACAGTCAAGTGTCGGGACCGGTGCAAAAGCAGTAACCTACGCCCATGGAAGTGGTTGACGAAGCCCAAGGTGGGGAACTTGCGGGAGATCAAGGACCTGTGCCAATGGATGTTGATCCAACTTCCCAGGTCACCGAACCATCCCAAGTTGACATACCACCGGAAGTACTGACAGTTGATGAACCCGCCCAAGCTGAAAGCCAAACCGATGACCTCGAACCCCGCATAGGTCATGAACCTGCGTTGATGTCACAAGAGGAGTGGGACGAGTTCATCAGCGACCCGAGGTGGAAAAGTCAAAAGAGAAAGGCCACTCCCATGGAGGAATTGACAGCACTCCCGGTGGACCCGGAAAGGGACTTGGAACTCTTCATAGGTTCCGAGTTGCCAGATCTGTAACGGTCGAGGATGGAGCTGTTCCTGATGTCCAACTTGGACGTGTTTGCCTGGTCCCACGAAGATATGACTGGAATCCCGTTGGAACACGCTTGCCACCGACTTAACATAGATCCGACGATGTGGCCCGTACGCCAAAAGCAAAGAAAGTATGGACCAGATAAGTACGCAGCCCTGACCACCGAAGTTGGGAAGCTATTGGACAACAAGCTGATCAAGGAAGCCTTATGTCCGCAATGGGTCGCCAACCCCGTCCTGGTGAAGAAACACAACGGGACGTGGAGGCTATGTATCGACTTCACGGACCTGAACAAGGCATGCCCGAAGGACAACTTTCCACTACCCCACATCGATCAGCTTGTAGATAGCACCGCAGGCCACGAAATGATGACATTCATGGATGCTTTTGCGGGCTATCACCAGATAGCGCTGCACCCAGATGACCAGGAACATACGGCGCTCTACACCAACAAAAATATGTATTGCTGGGAAAGGATGCCGTTCGGACTCATCAACGCCGGAGCAACCTACCAAAGGTTGGTGAATAAAATGTTCGACCAGCACATTGGCGAATCTATGGAGGTGTACGTGGACGACATAGTTGTCAAGAGTTTGAGAAAGGAGGATCACCTTGACCACCTGAAACAGACTTTCGACATACTACGCCACTACAACATGAAGTTGAACCCCAAGAAAACCAGTTTCGGCGTACATTCAGGAAAGTTCCTAGGTCACCTGGTGAGCCAGTGGGGGATAGAAGTCAACCCAACGCAGGTCCAGTGCATAATCGAGATGGGCGTGCCCGATTCCGTGTAAAAAATCCAAAGGTTGACCGGGTGCATGGCAGCTTTGAACAGGTTCATCTCCAGGTCTGGCGATCGAAATCGTCCTTTCTTCGAGGCGATCAAGGCAAACACATGGAGGTACAGAGAAGCGGCTAAGGCCAACAAGCTACACCTGAAAAACCACTTCGTGTGGACAAGCGAATGTCAACAAGCCTTCGAAGATATTAAGGCATACCTGGCAGATACGCAGGTCCTGTCAAAGCCAATACCTGGTGAAAAGCTGTACTTGTACCTCGCTGCATCGGAGGTTGCCATCAGCTCCGTCCTGGTCCGAGAAGAGGCGAAAACACACCTACCAGTGTACTATGTAAGCCAAGTCTTACACGAAGCTGAGTTGCGGTATACCCCGACGGAGAAGCTACCTTATGCACTGGTGATGAGTGTTAGAAAATTAAGGCCCTACTTCTTTGACCACCCAGTGGAGGTGCTGACGACGTTCCCACTACGTCAAATACTATAGTGCCCAGACACCGCCGGACGTCTGCTGAAATGGTCACTAGAAGTTAGCCAATATGGTATAACCTACGCACCCCGAACAACGATCAAGGGACAAGCACTCACCGACTTTATCGTCGAGCTAACTTCCCCACAGGATCCGACGAGGGGACGTATAGCTCCATGTCACCTCTACATTGACGGATCATCAACCAGCACAGCAGCAGGCGCCGGCATAGTCCTAATCAGCCTGAACAGACAAGTCTTCACCTTCACAATTCGGTTCGACTTCAGAGCAACCAACAATGAGGTGGAGTACGAAGCTTTGATAGCTGGACTTAGACTATCATTAGCTGTGGGGGCAACCAATCTTCAAGTTTTCGGAGATTCCCAGCTAATAATATCCCAAGTCCGGGGGGAATATGAGGCAAAAGATCAGCAAATGATAACTTACCAGAAGATAGCCGCGCATCTGATCTCGATGTTTATGCAGGTTTACATTAATCAGATACCGCGACTAGAGAATACGCAAGCAGATGCCCTAGCCCGACTAGCTAATAGTAACGGCAAAGCCGAGTTCACGGAGGTTGTAATCACCAAGCTGAAAAACCCCTCGACGTCCGATTACAAAGTAAATCAGACCTCGAGTGGGGGGCAGGAAGGCGATGAAGATGGTGAAGATTGGTGCACTCCGATCTAAAAATACTTAAAGGACGGGACAACCCCCGAGGACACGTGGGAAGCCAGTCGGCTAGTAAAGCAATCTGCCAAATATACGCTGCTGGATGGCCAACTCTACAAACGTGGATTCTCTCTACCCCTACTCAAATGCTTATCTAAGAAGCAAGGATCCGAAGTGTTAGAAGAAATTCACAAGGGAATTTGTGGAAGTCATGCTGGGGGGCAAGCTCTGGCATACAAGACGATCAGACAAAGGTACTACTGGCCCACCCTTCGCAAAGATGCCATTAGCTTCGCTCGGAAGTTCAGAAAGTGTCAACTTTTCGCACCTAATATCCACTCCCCAGCCAACCAACTGAAATCGGTCTTCATCCCATGGCCCTTTGCAAAATGGGGTATCGACTTGATCGGCCCATTTCCACCTGGCAGAGGCAGTGTAAAGTTTGCTGTTGTAGCAGTAGACTACTACACTAAGTGGGCTGAAGCCGAAGCACTTACTATCATAACACAGGAAAGGATGATCGGCTTCATATGGAAAAACCTGATCTGTCAGTTCGGACTTCCGCAATCGATCATCACAGATAACCGAAGGCAGTTTGTCGGCCAAAAGTTGAGAGACTTCTGCAGCTCGTGGAACATTAAGAAACACTACTCGACGCCGTACCATCCATAGTCAAACGGCCAAGTCGAGGCGGTCAATAAAATCTTGAAACACACATTGAAGCTCTGCCTCGAAGATAAGAAAGGTAGCTGGGCGGACGAACTACCGGAGGTTCTATGGTCTTATAGAACATCATACCGAGCCACCATCGGAGAGACCCCGTTTTCCTTAGCCTTCGGGATTGAAGTGGTAGTACCCGTCGAAGTTCAGAACAAGACTTGGAATGTGATAGGATTTGATGAAGAAAAGAATGACGAAGCCTTGGCAGTAGAGAAAGATCTGATCGAAGAGACCAGAGCCTCGTCAGAAATGAAAAATGCCACCTACAATCGTAGAGCGGAAAAGTACTACAATTCCAAGGTCCGAGACCGAAAGTTCAAAGTCGGAGACCTAGTGCTGAAAAAGAAATTGATGGCCCCACCAGGTGTGTTCGGGTCAAACTGGGAAGGACCTTTCCGGGTTACTGCAGCATGCCAAATGGCACTTATGACCTCGAAGACGCAGAAGGCAACGCCTCGTCATACACCTGGAGTGCGGCCCACTTGAAAAAGTTTTATCAATAGACCAGGATTCTGTAATAGATTAGACGAGGGTTCACATAAAAAATGTTGATGGCGACCAATGTAAATTATGCTGCTATAAGAAGTTGGAAAAATTTATTAAGTAAAAAAAAAAAAAATTGTCAGCCAGGCTAGCTTCTATAGCTCGCCAACTATGCGAGCTTCTATAGCCCGCCGACTGTGCGGGCTCTTACAGCTCACCAACTAGGCGAGCTCCCATAGTTCGCCCACTGGTCGGAGGTCCGTAATCCACCCAATGTTCGAAGCCCCGTAGTACGCAAGGACCAAGGTCCCAAATGTTATAATCAAAATGCTCGAAGGCAAAGGCCAAAATGCCCAAGGTCGCGAAGGTGCCCTTCCTAAAGGGTCACCAAGCACCTACTGCCATAAGTTAGAAAAATTCGCGAAAAAGATGATTAAAACGTCTGAGGCAAGGTTCATGAAACCCAACTGCCCAATGTGAATTAAACAAAGTACAACTCGCTACCCTAAGTGGTTTAAGATGAGCAATTCACGGCCCAAAGTGGCATAAGACGAAGAATATGTACTACACAAACGGAGGTACGATTCGTAGTCCTAAGTGACGCAAAATGAACGATTCGCTTCTCGAAAGTAGAGTAAGATGAATAGTCAAGTACCCGAAAAATATATAAACGAGCTAGTAAAAAATTATAACATAAGCGCAAAAACGTAAGTAAACAGAGTTAGAACAAAAAGCTCGGGTTTCATTCGGAAATACTTGAGGAATTTTCAGGCAAAAAATGATGCCTGAAAAATCCCTAAGTATGAGTAGTGTTGCTGGCCACAGAGGTCGGCCAGCTGACCATCTTTAAAGTGCAAAAAGCTCCTTCTGGGTGAGCTATACGTGCCCAAGGAGCTACATCTACTTCAACAAAAATAAAATTGAAAGCTACAAAAAGAAGCTCCTTCTGGGCGAGCTAGGTAGCCAAGCGAACTAAGAAAATAGAGAAAAGGCTAAGTTGCAGGAGCAGTCGGGGCAGGAGTGACGGTGGCATCAGTGGGGACCTCGGCGGGCACCTCGGGGTTGGCGACCTCAAGAGCGGCCCCCTCGCTGGCGACCTGGCGACCTTCTTCAGACAACCTCGGCATGATGGTAATGTTGCCGGTGCAACCACTAGTGTTGAAGTCGCGTAGGTTAAGCATGGCATCCCCACATGCTTCTTGAAGCTGCTCCATGGTGGGCGGAGTTTGACCCTCCTCGTGGGCGACCTCCTCCCCCTCGGCGAGGTTAAGTTCCGGCACGGGAAGTGTGTTGATGATCTTGAAACGTGCCGGAACGAAATCGAGGGGCACTCTAAGCTCTGGAAGGTCACCTATGTCGAGCTCCGTCTCGTCGGGGAAGGGAACTCTATCCAGGCAATTTTTGAAATCCCCGACGACTGCTGTCAGCTCGTCATCGTTATGAGCTCGGGCCCACCATATAGCCCGGATGACTTCAGCGTAACATTGGACAAAGCCCTTGTCCGACGCCTCAGCCCTCACCACCACCAGGTCCGTCGACGAAGA
Organism: Prunella vulgaris; assembly: GCA_026898435.1. NCBI lineage: Eukaryota > Viridiplantae > Streptophyta > Magnoliopsida > Lamiales > Lamiaceae > Prunella > Prunella vulgaris. The sequence goes on along the minus strand of JAPKLY010000058.1, from coordinate 721,794 downwards.
GGCATCATTGCGAAGCTCGGTGACCTCGTTGACCTTCGCCGAGAACTCGCCCCTCAGTCTCTCGCACTCCTCATCGACGCCCTTGACCAGATCTCGCTGGAGCTCCAGCTCCTTCTTAGTCACAGCGTGTTGGCCGACCTCGCGGGCGAGCTTTTCAGCGAGCTCTTCTTCCTTGGCCCTGAGCTTGGCCTCCGCATCCTGCTCGAACCCAGCGAACTTCCGCTGAAGGTCGCCGAGCTGCTTCAGGGCACTCTGCTCGGTGGCCAGAGATGCTGCAGCCTTCTCCTCGGCGAGCCTCGCCTGTTTCTTGGCCTTGTCCACAGACTCCGCCATTTTGATGAGGGCTTCATACTTCTCTTGGCAACCTGCCTCCAGTTCGGCCGTCTGTTCCATTGCCTTCTGATTTGCGAGCAGCAGCCCACTCGCATAGTGCGCTGAGAGCATGAAGTTCTCGGTCAAATTCTGGCCATTTACAGTTGCCACATGAGAGGTGGATCAAGACCTCGGCATCTCGCTCACTGTATTCCGGACTAAGCCCGTAGAGAGGCTACGCATCGAGGTCAAAGATCGCGACCTCTCATAGGCATGGAGGACCTCGTGCCGGTTCGAATGGGAAATGGGGGCATAGCAGCGAGGTCAAGACAGTTAAGAGTTAGAAAAGAAAGATAAAACATGTAGAACTGAAACTAAAGTGGCGAGCTACTTACTGAACTCACTCGGGATCCCAGCCCAAGAGCGTATCGTCATTAGTTTGAACCCCGAAAGGAGACGGGGAAGGTGGCGAACTCCGGATGGGTGTGACCGCCATCGGAGCAGTAGATTGGGCAGATCCACCATGTCCTGACCTCGCCGAAGCTCGCCCGGCTTGGTCGGAGTCTTCATCGCGCAGGCCGGTATACTTGGTCCACTTACGGTTCTGAGGATCCTCGTCGCCCACTCGGGACCCATTGACCCTATGGAGGCCCCTCTTCCCATGACCTCGCTCGGGGGTGGCGCCAGCTCGCCCTCCACCTCGACTGGTCCGGGGACCTCTACTCCCTTCGATTTTGTTGGGCCTTTGGTTGACCCCTTCTGGGTGAGCTCGGCCTTTTTGCTCGCATCCAGTGCGAGTAGTGAAGGCTGGGCGAGCTTATTAGGGCGAGGTGGACCCATTGTGAATCGGCGAGCTACTATCTGGTAGGAGTCCGGGATCTCGACTGTAGGGAAAACAACCCTGCTACCGTCTGCAAAAACAACAAGGGTTTGTTAGTATAATGAGCGAACTTCATCCCCCCATATGGGCGACCTAAGAAAGGTTGTGAACCTGGGAGCTCAGGACCTTCGACCGTAAGGTGGTGAGGCAGGGTGTGAAGTCCGGCGAGCCTGAGGCAGTGATGCTGGGTAAGGTGGGCAGTCTCCCGATCTTTCTGGCTCCGCAGGTAGCAGACAGCTCGCACTACATCGAACTCGAGAGACGTCTCGGGCTTGCCGCGGCTAGACTTGTGATGCTTCAAACCTGTAAAAGGAAAGGAATTAGATTACTAAATCTAATTCAACCCACGCACACCAAGTAGGCGACCTATTGCTAGCCTCCCCATATTCATCGGGGGTCGGGATTCGCTCTCCTCGCCCGGAGTAGTTCGTAGAAGCTCGCCAATCTCCGCCCATGAAGACGAACTGCTGCTTGCAATCACAGTTTGGGAGGATCCCCATGAATTTCTACCCCGGGCGGGCTTTAAGGTAGTAATACCCCTTGCCATCTTTTACTTGCTGAGTTACGGCGAGAAGTTAGTTGAGCTCGGCGGTTGCCAATCGGTTCTCGTACCCCTCCAATCTAAAAATTGCCAACGCCGCCAATAAGTTACTCCAGGCGTTGGGGGTGAGCTGGGTAATGGCGAGGTTGTTATCGAGCAAAAATTGGCCAATAATTGGGTGAAGAGGCAACATAAGTCCAGCCTCGAGGGTGTGAACATTGATGGCCGTCAACCCCGCTGGGGGTGTATCAGCTCGCTCATCCTTCCTCGGGGCATATAGAAAGATGTCGAGCGGAATCCGATATTTCTCGCAGAGGTGAGGGAGCTGGTACTCGGTCATAATGCTTACAACTTCACTTGCTTTGTAATCGGATTTGTTGGCCGCGTCCTGATATTCTCGCCTGGGAAGTTCGAAGCTCGCCCCGTGCTGGGTGACGTACTCATCCCAATTGAAGGGATGGACGACCTCGTCGGAAACATGGTGCTCGATCAGCTGAGGCTCTGGAAAACCGATGGAGCGAAATCACTCAACTGTAACTTCCTCTGGGTCGCCCTTTTCCTCGCCTACGTCGGCGATCTCCTCGCCGACCTCCTCGCCAGCCTCGGTGGGCCCTTCGTTACTACTGGCAGCCCTTTCCTCATGGGCGACCTCGTCGCCTTCCTCCCATACCTCGTGGTAGATAGCACTGGAGGCCCCCTCCTCCGAATCGGAATGGACGTCGCCGAGGAGCTCGCCAGAATTTGGGAGAGCTACCGAGGCCGCCTCGGAACTGAAGCCGATTATTATCGGAGAAATCTGGGGGATAGGTTCATTTTCTGTCATGGGGCACTTTTCGGGGTTACGGTTCGAATGAGTCTCGCTCGGCGTTTGTGTCGACATAATTGGTACAAGGTTGGAAAAGTCTCAGAACAGTCCAAGGTTTCGACTGCCGGAATCACAGTACAGGGATGATCGGAGGAGTCGAGGTGTCACCGGAAACTTTCGGGAATTTCCGGGAGTTCGAAGGAAAACGGAAAGAATCTGCAAAAGAAGGAAAAAAGAAGGGGAAGAACGAGTATTCTACCTTGAGGAACACCCGGGAACTCGTCGAACGTACGGAAGATGATCGCCGGAAAATTGCTCGGAGAAATGAAGATGCGAAAGTTAGGAATGACCTTGCCCTCGCCTATTTATAGACGTCGGGGTGAGGTAGAATATCCGAGGAGTGCAGGGACCATTTTGCAAAAAATTTGAAAGATTGCCATAATGGGCGCGGGAAACAATGCCTAAAAAGGTGTGCACGACGCCTAGATTCCCACACCACGTCGGTCGAAACAACCGCCATGATGGAGCTCGCCCTTTAGCTCGGCACCTGCCTAAGTGTAGTTCGCCAGTACTCGAGCTCTCGTCCACGGAGGCAAACTAGCTCGCCCACACATTAGATACATCATGATGTGTGCGAGCTGGGGGGCAAATGTTGACAAGGGGAACTAACACAATTGGCATCGGAATAATTGTGAAGGCTTAACAGGTCGCCGAAACTCGACGAGGTGAAGGGTAGCTCGCCCGGACCCCGAAAGCCTAAAACCAACTTACCGATCGGACAAGAGAGGGGAGCTCGCGAGGGAGCTCGCCCATAAAGAGGTAGCTCGCCCGCGAGCATAGAGGCCGAGCCGAAGCCCATCCCTATACTGTCCAAGATAGCACAAGGCCCAGGAGCTCGCCTAAGGAGCTCGCCTAGGACCAGTATGTCTACGGGATGTGTATACAGATCAATTAAATATGTAGTAGGATGGGGCATCGTAAGGGTAGCATTGTGAGGGACCAAGGCGAGGGTTACAGACCTTCGTCAACACCGGAAGCCAAATAGGCTCGTAAGGTGTCACCTCACACCTGCACACCTATAAATAAGACCTCTCTTGTAACTATTACACAATTTTTTACAATCATAATACACTTTTACTTTCTCTCTCTAAACTCTCCACTTTCTCCCTCTATCTTATCCCTCAAGAACACAAAATCTTAGATTATTGTTTGATATGATTAATATGTTATAACAAGCCACATAACAAACACGATTAGTAAATTCTATCAACAATATACATACACAATTTTTTTTTCATAAAATTACACAATTGGTTTAAAAAAAATTTATAAATTGGTTTAAATTTTTGTACATACACAATTTTTTTTTCATAAAATTACATTTTATCTTTGCACAGAATAATTTGTAAGTGATGATTTTTTAAACTATTTTATATTTTTTTCTTTTTCTTGATATTTAAATATTAATTTAAAAAATGATTATATTTATAAATTAATTTAAATATTTGCACATAAGAATACTTTTTTTTTTCACAGAATAGATTTGTATTTAGTGTCTTTTTGTTTAATAATTTTGTAATTTTTCTTTTTGGCAAAGTTTTGTAAGAAAATAGTTCATGACAAACTTATAATGAACCATTTTTAAAGTATCAAACATTTAACTAGGTGTATCAAAAATCTCATAAGGTGTATCAAGAGTTGAGGTCAATTAAATTTATATATTGACATCACCTTTTGATACTCCTGATGCATATTTTGTTACACTTGACCAAATATTTGATACTTTAAAATAATTTAATGATAAGCTTATCATGAACTATTTTCACACAATACCTACTCTTTCTTCTTTCTTTTTAATTTTTTTTTAATTCAAATAAATTAAAAAAATTAGATTATAATAAACGATTAAAAGAATGATCTTGGAATCTTTAGAACATTTTAAAATATGACAACTCTTTAGATATTATTTTAAATGATTTATTTTTAGAATTAAGTTCTTTGAAACTCTTTTGCAAAATCAAAATTGATGTAAAATGATTTTTGAAGTTAAATCAAAAGTGAAAAGTATTTTAAAATAATGTAATTTTAGAAGTGAAGAGTGCTTTAAAATTATTTAATTAATAATGATGTACAAAAGTGTGCATTATGGGGAAGTGGGTTCCATTGAGAGTCACTCATTCGAAATCCAAGTTTCTCCGGAATGAATTCTAATTGTTTAAAATAATATTTACAAATTTTAGAATATTTTTAACTTTTTAAATATGATTCTACTTTTAAAATAGAATTTGCAAATAAACACACTTTAAAAAAAATGTCAGCTTTGAATTTATGATGCTTTGGATTGCTATACTAATATATTAATTGCATATAAAATACATGTATTTTAGGAAATTATAGACAATAGGCAATACATGAGGTAAGCACACTAAAGGGTTTTCTTTAAATTAAAATTTTCTCCAACTTAGATGTAAATGATTCCTGCACAAAAGCTATTTGTAAATATAGTTATTTTTTTAACATATACGTAAATCACTTTTAAGTATAATTAAAAGGATTATGAGGACACAATTTTAAATTCGAAAGTTCTATAATTCCTAGGATCCGCCCTAATAAAGATGAATTTTTTCTTAAAATTATTTACGTCTATGTTGGAGGAATTTTTAATTTAGAGAAAACCCTTTAGTGTGCTAAACTCATGTAGTGCCTATTGTCTATAATTTCTTGAAAGCATACTAATTTATAAATATATAAGTTCTAAATGAAATGAAATTAAATATTTACAATATTTAAAAAATACTTATGCTTAAATTGATATGAGGAATGTTTTCAAAATAATTATATGCAATCTATTTTATAGTTTTAGGAATCATGATACTAGAGAAATATTTAAATATTTAAAAGTAAATAAATCGATTATAAATTATTAAAGTATTATTGATATATAAATTAAATTATAAATTTAAGAGTAAGTCTCATGTGCATCAGTTACACGGTGCAACTCTAGTTCACTTTTAAAAAGTTAAACAGTTTATAACTGAAAAGTTAAACAATTTATTACTGAAAAATGTATCTTTCATAGTTTAACTTTTCAGTAATAAACTGTTTAACTTTTCAGTTATAAACTGTTTAACTTTATAAAAATGAACTTGAGTTGCACCGTGTAACTGGTGCATACAAAACTAATCCTAAATATAAATTTCACCTCATTTTTAATCAATAAATATTTTGATTTGGAAATTTCAGTATATTTTAATGGATTCAAGACTAATTGAACTTTAAAAATATTGAAAATTAAATAATGATATTAAATTTATTAAACGATATAAAATCTTGATGGAATCAAGAAGACAAGTTGAAATTCCAAAAATAATAATAATAATTGAAGACTAATTGAAATTGAAAAATGTTTCAAAATAATTTAAAATAATGACATTAAATTTGAAGACTAGTTGAAATTCAAAAAAAAAAAAACATTAATAATTGCATAACGCCTTATTAAGGTTTGAAACCAATCTGCTTGGTCAAACGACCATTCAATTTATAATATTATTGTATATACTCCACTTATTCCACAGAAATTTGTACATTTTTTTATTTGGATGTCCCACATAAATTTGCATACTACTAAAAAAGAAAACATTAATTTACATACTGATGCAGCAGCAGGAAACATGCACATAAGATCCGTTGATTCTACGAATGCCCGGATAATATGATCTTCGCGATTATAATTGTTAACCGTTGATTCACAAGAATGCCGGAAGAACAATAAATAAAACACGGGATGAAAGGGACTAAAACCCAATTCAATTCAATAATAATTTCAACTCCCTTTACAATAGACTTGAGACGCCTATTTATAATACTAAACGAAATCCTAATAAATCTAAACAAATTAATAAAAGATACTAAAAATCATATCAAATCCTATCCAATCATTAAATATCTCAATACTAAATAAATATAATATATAATATTCTATTTTCCTATCTCCATCATTCTCCCCCGCTTCAAAAGCTTCGTCCTCGAAGCTATAAAAATTAGGATTTTGAGCAATAGAATGGACGCGATAGCACGTTCAACGTCAAGAAAAACAATAATACGGAAGATCTCTGAACCTTTGACCTCAAAAATATCTGCAGTGCGTATCTTGCCCAAAACCTTGAGACGGTACGAGACTGAAGTCTTCAAAAAATGATTAAAATAATTATCATTATTTATATAATAATAATAATTATTAAAATCAAAATTATGAAAATTATTCAAATAAAAGGATTCAACTTCTGTAGTTGTACGGTACCCAAATATACCATCTTCAACCTGGGCCAAGTAAAGAACTGAAAATGAAGGCCCAACTTGAGAACCAAGGGAAACAAGCCCATTGTTGGTTAAGTGCTTGTACACGCAGCACATCTCGTCTTCATTGGAACTGTTTGTTGTTTCTGATTGATCCGGCGCGTCTGACGGCTCATTGCGAGGCAACCAGCGCACTCGTTCACCGGGTGAGAAAAATTTCATCGATAACGAAGGCAGTTGTAAGGATATGATTGGTAGGCAAGGAGAGTTCCTCGTAACAATTGTCTTTAACGACTGGGCTGCAGGGGCGTGTAAAACTGTGTGTGTCTCCACATCAGTCCCGGTTGTCGCTGCATTGGGCTGAGAATCAGCAGGCACTATTGGTGGACGATCGAGCACGGTGGTAGAGGTGCGAGCAGAGCATTCGGCGGGCACAAGCGGTTGTGTCGTTTGGTGCAGACAGCGGGGTAAAATAGGAAGGAATGGTGCGGCGGGAGGTTGCGACTGGCTGGGTGACAGGGACGCCAATGTAGTCATTGGTGACAGCAGATGATGGGGCTCGAGCGGCGGAAGGCCAGGCAGCACACTCTGGCGTGGAGGAGCCTCGATGGCCGCAGGTGGGGTCGTCCGGTGCAGGCGGCGGAACGAGATCGGAGATGTAAAAAAGGTCGTGTGAGTGTTGGTGTGGCGATAGGCACAACCAACCGTGGGCAGTGGCATCTGGGTGTGGCTAGGAATGCGTGACCGTGGCTTTGGAAGGGCGGTTGATGGGTTGTGAGGTGTGGTGGCAGATGTTGGCGTGGGCTGTGGTGGTGGCTCTAGCGCGGTAGTGGATTGGCAACGGTTGAAACGTCTTTCCAATTTAACGGCGAACTCATGGGCATCAAAAAGTGATTTAGGATTGAGCACTCGAATTTTCTCTTGAAATTGAAACTGCAACCCTTGTATGTATCGTTTCACTAATTGTTTCTGTGATTCATAGGTATCAATCTATTGAAGGAGATGTGAAAATTCTGTTGAATAGGCATGAATCGACCGTGTACCCTGGTGAAGAGATTGAAATTTGGTGTACGGGCTAGTGGGTAAATGATGATTTGCTTGATCCAAAAACTCAAAACGTAGATTTTTTAATTCTTGAACAGTAGTTGTCAATTGCTCTTCGAGAAGGGCAATATCATGATGCCTGGAACTGCGTCTCGGAGGCATCATAGGAGTCGTAACTGACTCTGGATACCAACTGATGAAGCAACAGGAAGCATACACATAAGATCCGTTGATTCTACGAATGCCCGGATAATATGATCTTCGCGATTATAATTGTTAACCGTTGATTCACAAGAATGCCGGAAGAACAATAAATAAAACACGGGATGAAAGGGACTAAAACCCAATTCAATTCAATAATAATTTCAACTCCCTTTACAATAGGCTTGAGATGCCTATTTATAATACTAAACGAAATCCTAATAAATCTAAAAATCATATCAAATCCTATCAAATCATTAAATATCTCAATACTAAATAAATATAATATATAATATTCTATTTTTCTATCTCCATCACATGTGTTGATAAAAGGATCTAAGCTTGAGGGTTAGGTAATAACCCAAGTATAAACAAGCAGGAATGAGTAAGCTGCTCGCCCACATGCTCGCCAGAGTGCTCGCCCATATGCTCACCAGAGCCTAGAGGTGTCGAAGTAACAAGCTTACATGGTCAATCCCCAGTTGCTCGCCTCAGTGTTCGCTGGATTGCTCGCCGCTCGATCGCCCGGAGCTCCGGACACGACGAAGCAACAAGCCCATGAAGCCAAGACCAGGTTGATCGCCTTCATGCTCGCCCACCTGCTCGCCTCTGTGCTTGCCCTGAGCCTGGATGTGACAAGGCAGCAAGCTAAGACGATAAGCCTACGGTGCTCGCCCCCTTGCTCGGCACAATACTCGTCCGTTCTTCGAAGGAAAGAAGACATGAGATGTCTAAGGAACCTGTATAAAGGGTTCTGATCATTTAGGCTAGAGTTAGTTGGGTAGAACATCCAGGAGGTGACAAGTGGAGGACACTTGTCACCACTAGAAGCCATGTGGCTTAAATGGGCGCCACCTCGCCCCTAGAAAGGGTATAAATATGTAAAAACATCTCATTTGTAAGGGGCTGATTTCCAGAACATAAGAGATATATTACACAATTTATCTCTCTACATTTCAACTACTAAATCATATTATAAATCCAATTAACATCCCTTGATTATTGTTTGAGTGATTTCCTAAGAATAATTAGCCACATAAACAGTATAATTAGTAAAATTGCTCAACAATTTGGCGCTAGAAGGAGGGGCCCGAACCTCCGTCGATTGAAGAATTCGATACTCATTCATCATTATTCTGAAGAACACGAAGAACGTCTTTCGAAGTTCGGTAAGGTTTTGAGGAATATCTTCAATTGTGAGTGTTTTCAAAAATTTGTTGTCTTCGAAAACACAAACTAGAAAAGATTTCTTTAAAAACTCATCTACTATATTCAATTGTCACCGAAAACAATGACGAGACATATGTACGATGCCTCCCACGATGAATCACACACCACCTCAACGGGCCGAAGGTGGAAAGGAAAGGGACCATCCGGACGCCGTCAGACAGAATTAGCTCGTGTCCCAACATTACCGGCGGCTCCGGTTGGTCAACAAATTGAAACTACCATCGAATCAATGGTTAGAACACCCGAGAACATCGAGAGGGCGATGGCCACCCTTAAACAATTGCAAAGACAACAAATGGTAGTAGCACGTCAACCAGTGATTCAGGTTGCCCAGACTGAGACGAGACATGAGACCCGAACAAGCTACCATGCTCAGGCAGAAGAAGCTAGTAGTGGACGTGTCGTACCCGAAAGCTCAAGAGGCAAACAAAAAATGTCTGATCGCCTTGGACCACAACCCCAACGCTCAATCCAGCGACCAGCCGGGCGAGCAGAAGGGCGACCAGCTGACCGAGCATATGATCAACCTGAGCACCTTGACGGGTCACAAGGTGATAGACGCAGTAATCAAAGTCATCACTCGGAGGGTAGAAGGTCAGAGCATTTGTACCGTCAAGAGCCTTGCGAGTCTGATACTCGGCATCAACGCAGGCCTGTACAAGAAAGATTGAGGAGACGGGCGTCCGAGAGGTTAGGCCCAAATGCTGCAAGTAACCTCCAACGACCACACCGAGAGATCGCCCGAAGTGAGGGACTGCCGGGGGTAGCACGTCATCATAAGGTGCACCCGGAACAGCCTCGAGGAGGGGGATTGTCCCGGGGGTCGTCAGTTCTAGAGATAGAAAAGTTAAAGAAAGTTGTGGAAGACTTGCAACACCAGGTGGCCATCAAGGACAAGGTTGAGACGTACACGTCACTTCCAATATCACCACTGTCACCAGTCATCCTGACTGCACCCATCCAGAAGAAGATACAATTTCCCTCATTAGTGCTGTACGAAGGAGAGTCTGACCCCAAGGTTCACATCTCAAAGTAAGTTGATTACATGATCTCAATGGGGGCATCAGACGCGACGCAATGCCGAAACTTTCCCTTAACTCTTGGGGACCGTGCACACAGATGGTTCTCAGCCTTGACACCTGGATCGATTCAATCGTTTGGACAGTTGACCCGGGAGTTCCTGTCCCACTTTTCGGGATTCAGAACATATCTGACACAAAAGCACAGGCTGGCCAACATCTCACAAGGGGCCGAGGAGACTGACCAGCAATATCTGGAACGATTTGATAAAATCCTTTTGGAAGGTGAATCCGTCAGTGACGATACAAAGGTTGTGGCAGTCATGGCGGGACTGCGTAAAGGAACGGACCTATGGAAAGAGATGCATCTAGCTTATCCTAGTACGTACGCCGAGTTCTGCCACAAAGCCGGTGTGTATGTTGCAATGCAAGAAGCAATGGCCAAACAGTTGGGTCCAGAGGCTGATGACAAGAAGAGCGGTAAGAAGCCCAGCGGCAGTGGTTATAAGGCCCCGAAAAATCTCAAATCATTTGGAGAGACAGCCAAATACAAAGAGAAGTTGAATCAAGTGTTGTCAACTACAATTGATCATGTCTTCACAGCTGTGAAGGATCAGGATATGTTAGCCGCACCCCGGAGGATCAGACAAGATCGAAGCAAGCTAAACCCAAATAAGTTTTGTGCATATCATCAGAGTATCGGACACTTCACCAGTGAATGTCGAGACCTTCTGAAACAATTATGGAAATTTTACGAAGACGGGAAACTCGTCGAATTCATCAAGAAAGCTCCGGGGAAAAGGCAACGTCAGACAAGACAAGAAGCCTCAGATGATGAAGGTAGCGATGAGGCAGAAAGGGCTCCAAACAGACAAGTAAGGAGAGGTCCACCAGCAAGGCCGACACATCTGGAACCTAACCGAGAGATCCTTGTACTTGAAGAAATTAATTCGGCTGAGGAATGGTAGATGGCCGTCCAACATCAAAGAGGCAAAAGAAAGTGGAAATTCGGGCGGTCAATCAAGTACAAAAGACGGGGTCCGGATCGAAAGCAACAACTAAGCCAACTGCAGATTTGACTTTCTCACAAGTAAATCTCGAAGGGGTCCTTACACCGCACAACGACTCCCTGGTTATCAGCGCCAATATCATGAACGCAAGAGTACACCGACTGCTAGTGGATACTGGAGCCTACACGAACATCCTGTTCAAGAAGACACTAGACCAGTTAGGAGATTACGAATCCTATATAGAGGATTGTAATCACAAAATAGTGGGATTCAGAGAGGCTGTGACCGTCCCACTAGGTGTAATAAGATTGCCCGTAGAACTTGTAGCGCTAGAGGACCCGGAAAGGAGGATGACAAGGTTGTTAGATTTCTTAGTCGTAGATCAACCATCCACCTATAACAGGTTCCTCGGCCGCCCTTTCATTTCCGAATTTAAAGCCGCATGTTCTACTTACTACTATTGTATTAAATTCCCAACTCTTAAGGGTGCAGGTACGGTCAAAGAGGACCAGAAGAAGGCACGGGAATGCCTATTAACTCTGAAAAAGCCTGTTAACCAGGTGTTGGTGTTTGAAGGTCTGATATCACAACCCTCCCAGGACGAGCCGAGCGGTTTGGATGAAGTCTCAATAGACACCGAAATGATGGAAGTGGATCAGACGCCGGAGGACATGGAGATAGACAATGCACTCCAGCAAGTCCAGCCGGATGGGGAGCAAACGGTAAATAACCCAGAGGATCAAAATCAAGACCCCACAACCATAGTCGGAATAAGTGGTGACACGGAACCAACAATTGTATCGGAGGACATCGAGCCTCGATTGGGCTACGAACCAACCCCGGAAGGGATGGATATACATCTCGAAGGGCCAATTGATGACCCCAGGTGGAAAGATAAAAAGCGACACGCTACACCAGTTGAGGAGCTCAGATCCATACAAGTTGACCCAAATAAACAAGATTTAGAACTCTTTATTGGGTCGGAGTTTGAGGAGCCTTATAGAAGCCGAATGGAGGAATTCCTTCGGGCTAACCTCGATGTGTTTGCATGGTCGCACGAGGATATGACCGGCATACCGGTGGAGCACGTGTGCCATCGCCTGAACATAGATCCCACAAAGAAGCCTGTCCGTCAGAAGAGAAGAAAATACGGGCCAGACATGTATGAAGCATTGACCGGCGAGGTGAAGAAACTCTTGGACAATAAACTCATAAAGGAAGCACTATGTCCTCAATGGGTGGCGAACCCTGTCCTGGTCAAGAAGCCGAATGGAACGTGGAGGCTATGTATATACTTCACAGATCTTAATGCGGCATGTCCGAAGGATAATTTTCCTTTGCCCCACATCGACCAGCTGGTAGACAATACGGCGGGACATGAGCTAATGACGTTTATGGATGCCTTTGCAGGTTATCATCAGATTGCCATGCATCCCGATGATCAAGAACATACAGCCTTCTATACGAACAAAAATTTATTTTGTTGGAAGAGGATGCCCTTCGGGTTGATCAATGCCGGCGCCACATATCAAATATTAGTCAACAAGATGTTCGACCAACACCTTGGTGACACGATAAAGGTCTATGTTGACGACATTGTAGTAAAGAGTCTTAGAAAAGAAGACCATCTGGAGCACCTCAAGCAAGCGTTCGACATCATGAGGACGTATAACATGAAACTTAACCCAAAGAAAAGCAGCTTTGGAGTACAATCCGGCAAGTTCTTGGGACTTCTCGTAAGTCAACGGGGCATAGAAGTCAACCCTTCACAAGTCAAATGCATCCTGGACATGGGACCACCGAAGGATGTACCAGCAGTTCAAAGACTTACCGGATGTCTCGCGGCACTAAACAGATTCATATCCAGATCCGGAGATAAGAATAGACCCTTCTTCGAGTCTATCAAAGGCAAGGGCATGTGCAAAAGAACCGGGAAGACCAATTATGTGTGGACGGATGCTTGCCAAAAGGCGTTCGAAGATATAAAAAACTACCTCAGTAATCCCCAGATCCTATCAAAACCGGTGCCAGGAGAGAAGCTATACCTATACTTGGCGGCATCAGAAGTAGCCATAAGCTCAGCCTTGGTGCGTGCGGAGGGCAAGACACATCTGCCAATATATTATGTCAGTCAAGTGCTACATGAGGCGGAGCTACGGTATTCCCCAATGGAGAAGTTGGCTTATGCATTGGTGATGAGCGTGCGGAAGCTCCGACCATACTTCTTCGATCATCAAGTGGAAGTTTTAACAACTTTCCCCCTGAGGCAAGTCTTACATAGACTCGATACCGCTGGACGATTATTAAAGTGGTCACTGGAGGTTAGCCAGTATGGTATAACATACGCACCCCGAACAGCGATCAAAGGGCAGGCACTAGCAGACTTCATAGTAGAGCTAACCTACCCTCAAGATCCGACAAGGGGACGTATATACCCATGGCACCTCTACGTAGATGGCTCAGCAACAAGTTCCGCAGCCGGAGCAGGTGTCGTCCTAGTAAGTCCCGACAAACAAGTGTTCACCTCCGCAATAAGGTTCGACTTCCTGGCAACCAACAATGAAGCCGAGTATGAAGCACTTATTGCGGGTTTGAGACTATCATTAGCTGTGGGGGCAACCAGACTTTGGATTTTCAGAGATTCACAGCTAATCGTATCTCAGGTCCGAGGTGAGTACGAGGCAAAGGACCGACAAATGATCATCTACCAAAGGATCGTTGCGCACCTGATATCAAAGTTCGAACAAGTGTACATTGAACAAATCCCCCGGCTAGAGAACACCCAAGCAGATGCTTTTGCCCGGTTAGCTACAAGCACCGGAGAATCAAGCTTCTCAGAAGTGGTGGTCACAAAGCTAACTAATCCTTCAACATTTGATTATGTTAATCAAGTGTTGAAGAGGGGGCAACAAATAATTAATAGCCAGCAACAGTCTACCGATGATTGGCGAACACCTATCAGTAAATACTTGTCCAACGGAGAACAGCCGGGAGATCCATGGGAAGCACGGTGAATTGTGAAACAAGCTGCTAGATACACAATGGTTGAAGGACAATTATACGAGAGAGGAATCTCACTTCCATTACTCAAGTGCCTTTCCTCGGAAGAAGGTCGAAAGGTGTTGGAAGAAATCCATGAAGGGATATGTGGAAGCCATGCCGGGGGGCAAGCCTTAGCCTATAAAACTATTAGGCAAGGTTACTATTGGCCAACACTACGAAAGGACGCTATCAGGTATGCTAAGAGCTGTTTGAAGTGCCAACAGTTCGCTCCAAGCATTCATACCCCGGCACAAGAATTGAAATCAGTGTACAGTCCATGGCCATTCGCTAAATGGGGTATCGACTTGATCGGCCCATTCCCTCTCGGAAAAGACGGAGTAAAATTTGTAGTCGTGGCTGTGGATTATTACACCAACTGGGCCGAAGCAGAAGCATTGACGACTATAACCCAAGAAAAATGATAAACTTTATTTGGAAGAACCTGGTATGCAGATTTGGGTTGCCACAGTCGATCGTCACGGATAACGGGAGGCAGTTCGACGGAAGTAAGTTACGAGACTTTTGCACATCTTGGAACATCAAGAAGCATTACTCTACACCATATCATCCTCAATCGAACGGACAAGTTGAAGCAGTGAATAAAATCTTGAAACACATCCTAAAGATCCGGTTAGAAGAAAGAAAGGGCAGTTGGGCCGACGAGCTTCCGGAAGTCTTATGGACTTATAGAACGTCCTACAGAACAAGTACCGGGGAAACACCGTTCACAATGGCTTTCGGAGTCGAAGTAGTCATCCCGGTGGAGGTGCAACATCGAACATGAAGGATAATCGAATACAATGAGGAAGCAAATGAAGATGATATGGCGGTAGAAAAAGATCTGATTGAAGAAACAAGAACCTCGGCGGAATTGAGAAATGCAGTCTATAAGCGACGAGCTGAAAAGTACTACAACTCACAGATAAAAGATAGAAAATTCCAGATCGGTGATCTAGTGATGAGAAGAATACTAGCGGTCCCGGCAGGAGTGTTGGGTCCAAAATGGGAAGAACCCTTCAAAGTTATAAGGAGTTGGCCGAATGGAACCTATGATCTAGAGGACATGCAAGGCAATCCTTCAGCATATACCTGGAACGCGGCACATCTCAAGAAATTCTACCAGTAAAGACTTGTGTAAATTTTCTTTGAAAACCTTGCTCGCCCAACATGTATAGGGGAAAGCAGGTTCGTGCTAGATAAGGACAAGTCTGTAAAAGTCATTATTATGTTGAATAAAGAGGTTTCCTTTCAAATTGGTGTATCAAAAGATGTCTCAAGTTATAAGCTCTCAAGACTTACGAGTCCACAATAAAGGCAAGGTATTGAGACTAACCCTAAGGTTATACCATTAAAAGGGAGTCCTTACCAATCAATAAGCCTACATCCAAAGAGATGAAAAATGAGGTGTAAATTCGCGATTCCGTAAAAGGAAAAGTAAGACGAATCAATTGAAACACCGTACATAAAAAACGAGCACTAAATAACTAAGACAAAAGTATCGACAGCAAAGCAGGGATAAGCAACCTTAATAAAAGGGAAACAACAAGTTCATTAATAACAAAAGGAGGTTCAAGTACATGTGGGGCGCCTTCGAGGGCGAAGAAGCAAAAGTTTCAAACATTGTAAAATTACAAGTAAAAACGTCTTCAAAGACGATTGAAACAAAAAGAGAAGAGATCCTCCAACGCTTCATTGGTCACCAGGCTGGTCGCCAACCTGTTCGCCAGCCTGGTCGCCAGCCTGTTCACCGTCCTGGCCCACCTGCCCGATGGCCTGCTCGTCTGCCTGGCCGCCCACCTGCTCGCCGACGCCTGAAGGGGAAAGACCTGGAAGGACCTCAAAAGGAGATAGACCTACGGTGTCTACCATCGCGTCATCCTGAGCCTCAATCTGAATAGGGGGGTATTTCCCACCAACAATCTTAAGAGTTGGAGAAACGACGCTCAGGTCCACGCCCATCTCCTCAAGGTCCCCGATATCAACCACCAAGCCATCCCGAAGAGGACGCTCGGTGAGAAAGTCAGTAAACTCTTTCTTTAGGGCAGTCCAAGGGTCCTCATTCTCACCAACAGCATGGTGATAAGCCCGAAGGTTCTCGGCGAAGGCATAAACAAAGCCGAAGTCAGAGGACTCCGCTCGAATATCAGCAACAGTTTCAGCAGTGTAACAGTCAACATGTGCAGCCTTAAGTTCGGCGAGTTCGGTCCGGGTAGCTTGAAGTTCTCTCTCTAACTCAGCAATCTTCCCCCGCGCAACTCTACCTTCCTCCAACTGGGCCCGAACACTTGCCAACTCGGCTCGGAGACCATCGACCTCGGCTTTAGACCTCTCGGCACTTGCAATTACCGATTGCTCGGCATCCAAAGAAGCTTTAGCCTTGGCTTCGGCAGTAGCGATCTTCTTCTTGGCATCATCCTTGTCCTTCCTCGAGCTATCACTCAGCATCGCGTACGCCTTCTCCAAAGTCACAGCTTGCTCAAGAACACGCTGAGTAGTGAAAAGAGCTCCACTCGCGTGACGCATAGCCGTACGGAGGTTATCCGTCATTGACTGATGATGGATGATGGTATCTTGAGACTGTGTCCAGTGGCGAACGGCGGACTCAACGGCCAAGCGAGTTGAACCCTTAAGATCATTGAGGGACTTCGGAGGCCGAGCAAGCGCGAACTGGTGCACAGCTGGACTGCGGTGCTGATAGCGTGAAGGGTCGTACCTGCATATAAGTTCATACAAGAGTACACTTAGAGAAAATTTTCTAAGTATAAGTATGATCAAAGCATAAGGATATTACCCAGCTACTCGGTCTTGATCTCATCCAAGGATCGAGATATCTGACAACTGCCCAACAGACCGTATGGGGGCAAGAGCAGTAGACGTGCCGGCAGGCGCAGGAAGTGTAGACTCCGGAACCTCGGTCCGGCCTGGGCCCCCGGATGCCGAAGACCTTGTGATCCGTAACCTCTTGGCAGCGTCATCTTCACGCTCAACGCGTGAGCCATCGCCTCCCTACAACCGACGGCCACCACCACTAGGGGAACCACTGGGAGCTTGTCGATCATCAACACGAGGGGCCCGAGGAGGAGCAGTAGACCGTGTGCTCGGCCCAGTACTAGCAGCCTTCTTAGCCGCCTTGGCCGCTTGTTGAGCAGCTAACACCACAGATGGGGGATCCCTC
>JAPKLY010000058.1:647085-689208 GCA_026898435.1 Prunella vulgaris | reverse complement strand
ACAAAGAGAATAAAAAATAAATTAAGTAACACATATTTATACTTGTAAAAATACATATTTTCTTTATAGTTACTTGAAAAGTACAAAAAATTAAATTTTTAAGAATTTGTAACACAGACTTTGCCTAATTGTAACACGTCTTTGCCCAAATTGTAACATACCTGGGAGAGAAAAAACCTGTAACTATAAGTTGCGCGAATTTTGGAAAAAAATGTCCAAATCTGACCCGACCCGGTTTAGATCCGCGAATTTTTCAAAAATGGATATTTCTACGGTAGAAATTTGTACACAAGTGTTGCTCTTTATTTATTATATAATATGTTCATGTCCGTTGAGATTACTCACACATAAATGGAAAAGGAAGGGAATGATATATCAAAAATTAATTTTATAATTAGCTTTGTTAATTTTCATCTAATTTAGTTGTACTATTCTCTAAGTTGGTTATATTTTTTTAATATGTATTTGATGATATGGAAATTTCCTCACATGTGGCATTTGACATGACATTCAACAAAATAAAAACACATAAATCACGACGGTACACGTCAACAAAAATTGATGAGAATTAAAAATTGAAACAACTAAAGTAGTGTTCATGAACCTTTTTTTAAAGAAAACGAAAATAATCGTAATTAATTGAGTTTTGTTCCAAAAAAAAAAATGTAAATTATTATATAGTTAACCCAAATTTAGAAAATCGTTATTAAATTGTAAAATTTTCAAAATCAGCTTCTTTTTTTTTTTACAAATTTACCCTAATTATACAAGATGATAAAACCTTAAAAAGGTTTGCTCAAAATAAGATTATTACGAATCAATTTTAAATTATCAGATATTTAATTAGAAGTATTAAAATTTTAGGATAATAATATTATGTTATAATTGTTTTTTATTGACTTCAGTCTTCAACTTTTGATACTCCTATTAAATATTTTGATACACTCAATCAAATATTTAATAATTTAAAACAGTTTCATGATAAACTTAGCATATATTTTTTCATATAAAATTCACTCTTTTCTTTTTAAAAGAAAAACTTTTAAACTCTTTGAATTAAAATAGGATCTTGTATTTAATTGTACACGTACCAAACGTTTTCAAAACTCTATAATTAATGTTATAAAATATTTAAAAGCTCAGTCAAGCAATTTGAACACTAAATATGTTTTGATGCACACGCGTAAATAAAGTTGGTAGTTGTTGAATATTGTGTTCTTGACTACAAACAATATTTATGATAATAAAAATCAAAAAGTAGAGCAACAATTACACCAACATACAACATGAAAGCATTGTTGCAGAGAGGATGCATATGATCATGCATGTTAATGGAGGGAGCCCATATGGGATTAATACATTTGTCTAATTTCCAATTTATTTCAATTTTTATATCTTCCACTAAACTTTATATATTTAATTTTTAATTATCTTTTGACTTTTGGAATGATAAAATCTGATATTTATTTTATTTTTATGGAAGCTCCAAATGTAGGGGAATTCATCTCCATAATTATGTGCATAAAGCGTCTCAATTATTTGTCACAAATTAACTATTTCTTTTCCCACTCACTAGATGTTGTCTTCCATTATACCCAAATCTTATCAAATTATAAATCATCATCCCTTTCCTTGTTGTCTTCGAATTATTCTCTATTTTGCGCTTCACATAAATGCAATCATTACACTTGGACACCACAACACATCCACAAAAATTAATTCCATATTTTTCGCAAATTAGTTGATGGAGACGAGATCGTAATAGTAATTTCAAATAATTAGGATTTAATTTGGAGAGAGTTTTTCGCATTTTTATCCCACAGAACATATATTATTTTAGAATGGTCCGATACATTTTATTATTGTTACCGTACGATTTTTTTTCTTGCACTTGTAGTCCCAAACGCTGTACTTGTAGTCCCAAATGTTTTATTTGTAGTCTCAAATGTTACAAAATTTACATATTTGGTCTCAAACATTGACGACTCCGTTAAATACAAGATTTGCATCGTTAGTCCCATAAAATTTACTTTTATTTAATTATATTTAACCTATTATTCTGTATTTGGTCCCAAAAAAAGGTTTGCGGCGTTTGTTGAAATTTTTATTTTATTCTTTTATGATTTTTACATATACTATATCGTGGTTTCTATTTTTATATTTTTTATCGGTAAATGTTAGTTGTTAGTAGTTAGAAGTTAGTTTACCAAGTCTCCAAACACTCCAAGAATATCTCCAAGTCAATCTTATATCTCCCTCCTATTCGTTCCCAAAGAAAATCGAACACGGATCACTCACCCAAGTGAGGAACCCGGTAACCAGATGAACTAACTCACCTGGTTTATATCGTGGTTTCTATTATTTAAGAAAGGTGGTGAGGACTTTATTAATTAGTTGATTATTGAATTAAAATATTGAAATTCTTCAATTGAGACTATTGTCTCATTTATATAAGTTTTATTCTCTAAAATTTATTCATAATATAAATTTAATATATATTTATTGATATTATTATATATATTATTTATTAATATAATTGGACTTATACTATAATAAATATAATTGGACTTATACTATAATGACATAACTGATATTAGTGAATGTATATAATAATATAAAAGAGTGTTTTTTTTTTTTTTGGGTAACGAGAGTGACTCATCTTTTCAATTTTATGCACTATAGTCTATACATACTTAATTTCTTTATTTGTTTTAAGTAATTTGGGAATGACATAAATCTATGTAAACATTATCGTACCATAATAAAGCAAGATAAATATTTTCTTTTGAAAAGAAATATATATAAACAACACAATTTCACCACATCAAAATGCATAAATTATTATAGGAGAAAAAATCAATTTTAAATCATACTTTTTATTTTTTAAACAAATAAATACATTTTTAATCAAAATTAAGTATATTATATGTGTTGCATAATTTATAAGTATAAAATTAATATGGTGTTAATTTTTATTAAAATTATTTTCACACAATATCTGTAGTTTTTGTTAGTACATTTTCATATATTTTTTTTAAAAATTTGTAAATATTTATGTTTATAGGCGTACAAGATCATTAAGGCCGCGATGAAGATTATACCAACGCGAATAAAATTAGCAAAGCATGTGGAGATAATTACAACACAAGCAGAGGCTGCTGAGTTGGAAAATGGAAAAGGAAAGTAAGAGGCGATCAACTTAAATGCAAAGACATCAAAAGTTGTTCGTCCCCCATTATATAAACTTATATCCCCGTAAAGGTCAAGTCCAAACTGCTCACCCATTATCCATGAGGCCTTGAAACACGATCAGGATGCACTTTTGGCCGTAAATAATACAATTTGGCCTATAACACATGTATTAATGTTAAAGTGACAAGTGTAAGGGTAATTGTCAATTAATTAAGTCATCTATGCTTAGATTAAAACAACTCATCCACTTATAAACCTATAAATGGGTAAAATCAGCACTAATAAAAAGATTTCCACTTTATAATAAGAAAGTAATTTATTTTCAATAATTCCCTCTCTCTATTAATACTCACATCTAAATCAAACAAGACTAAGATTTCAGCTTATTGTTTGAGGATCTTAATACATTTATTTAGCAAAGATCATGGACAATTTAATCTTTTAAAACACTTTTTTATATTAATTAATATTATTTTCAACTGTTGTTACTCTGAACACAAAAACATACGATATCTATCAATAATTAAAATTTAATCTCCCCAAAAAATGTCCTAACATTCAATTTTCATCACAACATCGTTCCACAGATCAAATTAATATTTTATGTTTCACAATTGCATGAAATAAATATTACATACGCTTCACTCATGACAATCAAAATTTTGAATCAAATTTTAATTAAACTAAGCATATATGGTCCACAGTTATTTTTTATCTAATATATGAATTTTATAAGATGGTAGCATATATTACGATTATAAACACAAATTATGTCAAAATTCAATTAAATTCATATTTAAAAAATGAAAAGCTTGAATTCAACTCATTAATTAATATCAATAATCCTTACTTATTTTAAACACTAAAATTTATATTTAAGATTTGAATTTTATTTAATTTTTCAACTTATGGGGCTTCAAACATGTAAATAAAATATGAATTCAAATTAAAGATAGCAAAAAATATTGTTAATATAATGTATGGTATGTTAAATATAGGTTTGATATATATATATATATATATAAACTTTAAAATGTGGTTAGAAAATAATAAAGGGGTTGAACTTGAACTTTGAACCTGAAGACGAGAGAAATCCACCACTTGAGTTATACCATCTATGTCATGAACTACAAAATTTTATGATAAAATAGTAATATTTTTTTATCTCATTTGATACAATATTTTGTTATTCTCGAAAAAAAATTAAAGTCTTATATGGAACTATCCGTGACATGAGACCAATATAAAATGTGTCACTTAGACTACCTTTATCCACGACTTCATACAACCATAACCCACAAACAAACAAAATAGAAGAATAAAAAAAATTGAAAATTCATTTTATCTTCACGACCTTCGTGCTAGCACAACCCAGGGTTTTGAAATTCAATTAATATTATTGTGCCACATGGCATTATTTAACTGGATGTATATGTATTAGTGTTTAGATATAATTTAATATATTATTTATTTACAAAAATAGATATATATGTGTATATATATATATATATATATCCAAATTTGAGATTTTTTTTCTCTATATAAATATACACCAATATTGAAATATCTTGAAACAAAATTATTTTTTATTTTTTATCTTCTCATTTTATGGATCCAAGTTATCCAAACTCCTAAAATTATCTTAATTTTTAATCTTTCACATTATTGTATTTCACGTACCTATTTTTAATTTAATTTATGTATTTTAACTCTTGTAAAATTTAATTTTGTTACTAAAATTATTTTAATTTTTAAATATATTATAATTTTTTTTATTACGATTATAAAGTTTTAATGTAATAAATTTTGTATATATGTAATGTATATAATATCTAATTAAAAAAATGAAAATATAATTTATTTAATGAGGGTTGAGGTTGTGAAGAGTAGTTGATAAAGTAGAAAAAAATATATATTGAAAGTTGTGTATGTGAAGGATAGAGAAATGTATTATTTATTAGAAGGTTGGATTGTGGAGGGTTGGAGATAAATGTAGTCTTATTAACTAAAAAGCTATCACCTTTAAAAAGTTTTAACAAAAAGTAATACAGTTAAAAGTGACTATCACTTTTCTTAAAATTATTGTAACATTTTACTATGAATCTATCGTCGAATTTTTTAGAAAGTAATAATATTTTTGTTAAAAGTGACTATCACTATTTTTTTTTTCAGATCTCATATTATGAGACGGTCTTACACAAATTCTTTTATTTTTAAAAAAAAAATTGTGAGTACAAAGGGCTGAATTTGTACCTATAGAAAGAAAAATCAACCACTAGAACTATACTATTTTCATGAATAACCAAAAAAAATTATGATAAAATAAGTAAAAACCACAAAATCTTAATAGTTTTGTTACTTTTTACATCCTAATTAATCTATTCGTTTACAAATATCATACTCGTTAGAAAATGAAAAGGCATATGATAAAATTGATTATTTGACTTTTCACTTTTGCCTCTTTAACTATAAAATAGAATCAACGGTTAAAATCAGACGTGTCTCATCGAAATTTAGAATAGAAATGTTTATAAATACAAGCTGCATGAGCTTTGTCTTGATAAAACAAAAAAAAAAATCATATTTGTTAAAAAGTGGAAATTATTGACTAGAATTGACCATTTGGCCAAAATATTTTATATATGTATATATAGTGCAAATTACTACATGTATAATTTTATTTATGATATTTTTGAGAAAATTATATATTTTGAAAGCAATTTCTAATGATCAGATTCATCCAAAATGTGGCTCACGAAAACAGAATTTGAAGTTGGTTTTATTTCAGAAACACGTTGACTTGGAGGAGGGTAAATCTCTTGTATATCACGTGTATCGTGCAATTTAAATATATTTTAAAAAAATTACATCTATTATTATTGAAATTTTACTTTTAAGAAATATATTTTTCAAAAACAATAATATCTTAATAATTATTAGTATAATTATTTATAAATATATTTGAATTACATTATAAATTTGATGCACAAACTAAAGTTGGATAATCTCGCACGTGAATTTGTCCAAAATAACAACTTTATCTTGTTTGAGTTGAGGATAACTCATACATCAAATGCCATTGTCCAGTCATGATCTTTAATTTTCTCCACTTCTGATCATTCTTCTTTTTATATTCACACTCGCAAATACATATACAGGAAAAATATAACGTGAGCAAAGATTTCATTGTATTAATTTATGTGTATATATATAATTTTTTTAATATTATTAATTATTTTATTAAGAATATTATTTTAATTGTAATACATTTAAATGAAATAATGAATATCATTTTAAGTTGCAGAATCTATTGATATTGTTTTAAAGTACATTTAAGTCTTTCTCTTTTGGATCCTTAAACTTTTGACTCGAACCCATTCTTTATAGTAGTTAAATAATAATTACAAAGATTAGGGAAAATAATCACACTTTACGAAGCAATTAACAAGAAAGCGAGCAACTCATTGAAATTGATCATCAGGTGGCAAGCAACCCTTTATTCCAGTTGCTCTCGTCACCCTCAAATATAAGAAGCTGCTCACCAACAGTGTACAAGCAAGGCATTGATTCTTATTTCAATGCTGAGTTGATCACGAGTCGTCCAAGGAGCCCACGAGCAATCCATTAAAATATAATTATTTAGTGATTAAGCAATGCTTTGTAATTATCAAATAAATGAGTTACATGGTCTAATTAGGCGTTTTGTACATGTTCAGTGTACGTCGAGTCTCTAAGGACACTGCCTGTCCTTATTGTTGTTGTAAGGCTCTCAACACTTATGACTTTCTCGTATGGTTAGTGAAATTCTAACCACTTGAATTATATATTTGAGTTGTATGATGCTAATATATATATATACTATTGGGTGTTGGTTCTACTGATGTGTCGTCTTGATGTTAAATTCACTAATGTGTCAATTTCATAGAAAGTTAAAATATATAGTGATATTGTGTTGTCTTCAGAGAAGCTTAAATTTTATGTGTAATGATGTGTCAAGAAAATATTGAGTTTGTTAAATTTAGTTTAAACGGAAACATTGACTGTAATATTTATTTGGAATAATATTTTTTTTTGTGAATAAGATATTTCTAGGTAATCCTATAAAAAAAAAATCAACATGTTTTGAATATCTTTTTACTTAATATTTTTAGTGATTCTTCAAAAACATAGACATAATATAACCTACTAATTGTTAACTTTTATTTTTAATGAATTTAACAATTTTTGCCTACATTTTTATTTTTAAATCCTAAAATGTAAATAAATAATGATATTATTTTTAAAGAAAATGTATAAAACTATTTCTGTAGATGCATAATAAACTACATTATGATACATCATTTTAAATAATTTTATAAATTTAATATATTTAAAAATAAAATTTTAAAATGTACTTATATAATTTCATAAGTATTTATTATTTTTATGTATTTAACATATTAGATCATATGATGGTATATTAATTTATATAACACTTAAAAAATAATTTTAATATTCCTTCTAATATATATAGATATATTATATATACCATAGAGAGATGTGTAAGTGTGTGTGTGTATATATATATATATATATATATATATATATATATTGTTTAATTAATTGATTGATTTTTTTAAAGGTTAATTAATTGATTGGTTGGTTGGTAGTGGGGAAGGAGAATGGGATTTGGGATAGGCAAAAGAGAATCCATCCATGAAACAGATCAGGAATATAACTTACTTCAAAATCCATATCATTAATTTCAAGAAAGAATAAACTCAAAAAAGTGGATACACATTATTAATATTAGGCATTGTTTGGTTAGTATGTGTAGTGATAATATTTTAATTATAAAGTGAGAGGTATGTATTAAATTTTATTGTTTAGTTGTTTATAATTAAAGGTAGATTATTTTTGTATTCTTATTTGATAAGGTATTGTTGTTATAATTTAATATTTATTTTTAATGATCTAATTTTTTATAGGTGTTTGGTAGGAAATATGTGTAGTATTTGAACAAAAAAAGTTCTCAATGACTAATACTTCTTTCCTATTTAGTAACATTTTTTTCCCACAAAATAAAATATAAATATGTCCACATATTTATATACACACATTCTTCTCATACATATCATCGAACATCTTCTAGGAATACTTCATAGTTCATACCTTTCCCGTTTCCCTTATAGTACTCAAAATTCACTACCTTTCTCCAAAATCACACCTCAACAGACAAATTTCACACAAATTAAAGCAATCGAAGTCATCATACTATCCGAAATAGAAGAGTGTAATAATCAAGCGCATCTTGATACCAATCGATATTAAAGCAATCGAAGTCATGACAGTCTCAATTGAAGCTCTGTCATGGAAGATGCTACATAGCATCCATCACCACCCTCAAAGCTCACCGGAATCAAGTCATAGCCGCCAACACAAAGCTACTCGTCATCGCCTGAAGAGAAGTCCATTTGTCGTCCCTGTAGTCCAAGGCCGTTGTTCAACCTGCAAAAGAAAAAGAAGAAGAAAGAGATGCCATTTTTTAAGCCCAAACCTTATCTATTTCATCGTTTCAGATTTATTTCAAGTACCATGATGGAGAACGAATTCAGAATACACACTTAACAATGAAAAAGTGAGAAAAAATGATACTTGAACTTCCGATTCATTATTGTTCACCGGATCAAAGTTACATAGTCTACCAAACAAATGTAATACATATAAGAAACTCCCTTATCTCACTTTTTTAAGTATCTGCCAAACGCATCCTTAATTGATTAAGAATACTAAAAGGCATATCCATGTTTGCCTTTCTGGAGAAGGGTGTAGCTAGGGACATGACCCACCAAAATATCCTTTCCCCACTATAACTATTTATTCAAATTAATAAACACTCACGAAATTACTCTTTTCAACAATACTTTATATTAGCACAAAATAAACAATTAAAAAATTAAAAATACTTTATATCAAGATAAACACAAAATAAAAAATTAATTATCAAGATTGATTAGCAACTAATTCATAAGAGAGGATCAGATTGCGAAGGCAAAGCCACGTTGTGAATAAAAGTGGACCCTTTTGGTGATAGGTGTATATATATCCTTGTGGACGTGGCCTCATGAGGGACGTATGCTTACACCATAACAAATCCATAGAATTATATTAGTCACAAATTCATTATATTCCATTTGGACGGACGGATTTGAAATTCATGAATTTTACTTATAAATAGTAAATTTTTTAAGTAAGTTAATGAATTTACAAATACTTAGACTTCAAATTGAAGAATTTAAAATTTTTATCAAAATCAGGTCATTTAAAATTTCTTCTCCCTACCCGTTTTATCTTTTCCTCTCCTTTATTTTTTTTTCTTCTCTTGCATTTCTTTACAATTCACGATTTGAAATATACGTCTTCTTATATTTATTATTTTTTAAATTCATCCATCCATCCATCCAAATGGAGCCTATGAAATTTATTTATAACATAGAGCTTGTATTATTATATTTACTAAATAATACAAAATTATTCGTTTAATATTATTATTGCACTTATAAACTAATATCACGATATAATATATTATTGGTATTCATTTATTATAGCATTTGTTGGAAAATACAACAATAAATGGTGTGTGTAGACGAAGATGACATATGCAATTAACACGGTAAAGTCGAGGCACGAGTTAGACTCGCTTTCCGTAAGACGTTATTGCCCCGTACACAGGTGCAATACGGATCATGACAACCGTCCCCAAGATACAACGACTTTGGAGCCTTCCGCCCGTTGCACTACGTAGCGAAAGCTATCGGCGAATCGCAAATGAGTATCCGGAACTTTCGGACTCAACTCTAATGCAACACTACTTTTTCTAGAATGCATGCACTAGATAATCATTGAACTAACTCAATCAATTCTGAAGTGTATTCAAGTATTCTCAAGTGTATTCAAGTATTCTCAAGTGTATTCAAGTATGTTCCAGTATGTCAAAGTTAATGTGGGGGAGATCTATTTATAGAATTCCAAGAGTTGCGGGTAATAGAAGTGACTCTTCACCAAGTCATTTTTCCAAAAGGTTGCAACCTTTATAAAATATTATTCACCAAAGGTTATCTCTTTAATTCAAAGAGACGCAACACTTCACTATTACCACAATAAATACATTCATTAATGTATTTATCCACATATTAAATGACATTAATTTCTCATTCACACCAATTTGGTTTTGAGAAATATATTAACCAAATCCATTTACGCAAAATGGATAAATAAATTGTTACTTAATATTTATTTGAAATATGGTCAAAACCAATATTTCCAACAGCATTTGTATCACTAGATGCATGTAATGATATCGATTTTATACTATTTACAAGTTTCATGGTAGAGTGGACAATGGAGGAGGTCTCATATGCAACTGGTACACAGTGCACTCACCCAATAGGTAAAGTTGTTTATACTGAAAAGTGTAAGTTGATCATATTGAAAAATGTGAGTTGATATATTGAAAAATTTTATATTGTTATCGATTTTTAATATAAACTTTTTAGTGTAATCAATTTTCATTTGTTATTATAATCAATTTTTACTTTTCAATATGAACAATCTCAACTTTCAAGTGAATGCACCATACCCCAGTTACACATCAAACATAATATAAGTAATGAATAATGTGCTATCGAGTTAATATGTTCTCAAATTAGGTACGATCATCTCTAAATTACATGTTCAAAACTCACAAGAAAATGGATCCTCATGAATGATTAGTGAATTATGAATTTTTCGGATTAAACTGTTTTTGGGCCAAATACTAGTCATAAAAAAATGGGCTCAAATTAAGTTGGTAAAAAATATTCTCTCTTTATTTTTTATAACTATGGTAGTTAAGATGAATAATATGCATGTGTGGGGTGTAAAGTATTAATAGAATGAAGAATAGTGTCGATCCCCACGTATACATATTATTTCTCATCAACAAACCGATCATGTCATTAGGAAATCTTGATTTTATGCATATTGATTGATATCCCATTCAATAAGACAGATTAAGAAGGGCTCTACCGACATCTAACAATTATAAAGGGAATTTTGCAATTAAAGGAGTGCTTTACCGACAGGTTCAATAATAGAAATTTTACAAATATGATTTAATCACATTTGTTTAATCTCTGCAGATTGTAAGGGAAATTTTGAATTATATATATTTTAAAGTAAAATGTTTTTTTTAAAAATTAAAATGTGAGTTGAACAATGTAAACCCGCAACTCGCCAGTAAATGGGTTGATGTGTCCCGTCTTGCTTGCTTGTCTCAATAGCTCTAATAATAACTATACTTCATAAATGTTTGTCATGTCAATATATATGATAAAATATAGTATGATATTTGTTGAATAAATGATTGTTGAAATCAATGAAAAATGAAGAAATTTAAAAAATATCAAGATTTACGTGGTTCGATCCAATAATGATCTACGTCCACGGATGTGGCATCTCTCTCACTAATCGATCGAAGATGATACAATTACAAGTGTTTTCTCTCTGTGTATGTTTATTATATCTCTATACATATGTGCATATATAGATATATGTGAGCCCTAATTAATCCTTGTGATCGTAACCAACCAACAAGAAACTGCTACAGTTACAACCGAAAATGAATAACGATCAAAGCCCAACGGTTTTCAGTTTTGATTCATCAAAACTGCTCGCCAATTGCCCAACTGGAAGTTTAAACTGATTAATAATTGAATCTTGTTTCACATCTGCTGATTTGATAACATGTCCTCTGCTGAGGTTGGGCTCTCAGCTGAATTCATCAGCTGGCTCCATCAGAAGATTCTTCGCCTGACCCATTAGCCTGACTTATCAGTCTGACCCATCAGTCTAACTCATCAGAAGACTCCCTCAACTGACCTCCTCAGCTGACTTACCAGATTACCCCAACTGACCCCAATCAGATGACCCTTAGATGACCTTCAGCTGATAGAATTAGATTCAATTATCGGCAGTATCTTGCTCATCTGATCTTTAATTTAACTTTCTTTGCACTCATAACAATTCTCCACCTCAAAGTAAGTGAGATGTCTCCATCTAATCTTCACATCACAATAGAATTAAGGTACATCCCAAGATTGTACCTTAACCAGCTCCAAGCAATAGTTGAATTTTGAACTAGGTATGACTTTAGTGAGCATATCAGCTGCATTGTCATCAATTGAAACTTTCTGTACTGTGATCACCTTTTTCTCCACCACATCTCTCACAAAATGAAGCCTAACATCAATGTGTTTGGATCTTTCATGAAAGACCTGATGCTTGAGTAAATGAATGACACTTTGATTATCACATTGCATAGTAACTTCATCTTGCCTGATCTCAAATTCTCTGATAATGCCCTTCAGCCACATAGCCTTCTTCACTGCTTCTGTCACTGCAATGTACTCAACTTCTGTGGTTGAAAGTGTAACCACAGATTGTAGTGCAGCCCTCCAACTGATGGTTGTGACATATAGTGTAAACACATATCCAGTCAGAGACTTTCTTGTATCTATGCTTCCAGCATAGTCTGAATCTACAAAACCTTGTAGAGGTTCCTTGATCTCTTGAGTCCTTTCAAACAATAATCCCAAATGTGATGTACCTTTCAAATATCTCATTATATATTTGAAAGCTTCCCAATGTGCCTTTCCAGGATTAGCCATAAACCTGCTGACCAAGCTCACTGCATGAGCAATGTCAGGTATGCTGCAAACCATGGCATACATTATGCTTCCAACTCCATTTGAATGAGGTATCTTGTTCATTTGAGATTTATCTAAATGACTCTTAGGACATTGATCAACTGTGAGTTTAAAGTGTTGCCCAAGGGGAGTAGAGACTGATCTTGATTCATGCATATTGAATCTTATTAAGACTTTCAGCATGTGGTCCTTATGAGTTAAGAACATCCTTCCAGCTGCCTTGTTTCTGATAATATCCATACCCAGAATTCTCTTTGCACTTCCAAGGTCTTTCATGTCAAAAGTTGAACTGAGTTTATCCTTCAATCCTTGAATTCTTCCAAGACTTTTGCTAGCTATTAGTATATCATCCACATGTAAGTACCTCAGAGCCTTGTTTTTCCAAGTACACACAGCTGTCATACTTGCATCTTATGAAGCTTATTGACACCATGAAGCTATCAAACCTTTTATACCACTGCATTGGGCTTTGCTTAAATCCATACAGTGACTTCTTAAGCAAGCACACTTTTCCTTCATTTTCTGATAGTATGAATCCCTCAGGATGTTGCATATATATGGTTTCTTCAAGCTCTCCATGTAAAAATGTTGTTTTTACATCTAGCTGTTGTAACTCCAGTCCATCTTGATTTACTTTAGACAATAAGATCCTTATTGAGCAGTGCTTCACAACTGGTGAGAATACTTCATTGAAGTCAATTCCTTCCCTTTGTGTGAATCCTCTTGCAACTAATCTTGCTTTATATCTGATCAGTTCTTGTCCATCTGCCCTAATCTCAGACTTTTTCATGAATATCCATCTTGAGCTGACAACCTTCTTCCCTTTTGTTTTATTCACAAGAGCCCATGTGTTGTTCTTTTCAAGTGAATTTAATTGTTCTTTCATAGCTGAAATCCACTAATCTTTATCCTTTCTTGTCACTGCATCAGCATAAGTTTAAGGTTCTTGATACTCCACTTCTTCTGCAACAGATAAGGCATATGAGATGATATCAGCCTGCCCAAATCTAATTGGTGGATGAATGTTTCTCATATGTCTATCTCTGGCCAGACTGTAATTTCTCAAATCTTGACCCTCTTCATCTGAATTTTCAGTTTGATCTTCAGAGTCACTATCTCTTGATGCATTAGGCTGATCTTCTTGAGGATTTCTGATATCAGAGTGGTCTTGAGCTTGTTCTTCATTCTGACTCCTGGTTGTAGGCTCCACCTCAACTGGTGTTTGTCTGATTATGGGGTTATCCTCAATATCTTGAGTATTTCCAGAGGTACCATATCCCATGACTTTCTCATTGAAAGTCACATCTCTACTTACAATACACTTCTTGTGTCCAGCCTCAAGACACCACAATCTGTAACATTTGACACCTTTTGGATATCCCAGGAATTTGCAATTCAAAGCCCTTGGTTCCAACTTATCTTGCCTTATGTGTGCAAAGGCTAAGCAACCAAATACCTTTCACATTATTGTAATTTGACAGGCTACCATACCAAAGTTCATCTGGGGTTTTAAAATCAATAGCAGATTAGGGTGTTTCGTTTATCAAATAACATGCAGTATTAACTTCCTCTCCCCAGAACACTTTAGGTAGTTTGGCGTCTGACAGCATGCATCTTAACATGCATCTTACCTTGTTCATCCTCTCTGCAAGCCCATTTTGTTGAGGATTTGAGAGAACAGTCTTGTGCCTTGTTATACACCTTTCTTTGCAGAAATTTTCAAACTCTTCTAACACATACTCAAGCCCATTGTCAGTTCTGATATGCTTTAAGGATCTGCTTCTTTTGTTTTCTTGTTCAAGAAGTCATTTCCTAAATTTTCCAAACGCTTCACTCTTCTGCTTCAGGATGATCACCCACACTTTTCTGTTGTAATCATCGATCATAGTCATGAAGTACTTTCCTCCTCCATGTGTCTCAGTTCATGCTGGTCCCCAGATGGCAGAGTGTACATAATCTAGAGGAGCATCAGTGTGATGTTGCCCTCTTGGATAGGAGTGTTTCTTGGATTTCCCTAATACACAGTGATCACAAAAATCCAATTTGATTGTTCTTGAATCCTCAAATACCTTCTGTTTTGAGAGTTCATTCAACCCTCTTTCACCAATGTGCCCTAACCTCTTGTGCCACAAGATAGCATCAGACTGCTCATAACTGCATTCACTGATCCAGCAACTGAGTTACCAATTAAAATGTACAATTCATTCACATTCTTGCCTTTCATCACAATATTGTTAACCTCGGTTATCAGTATGAATCCATTCTTTGTATTGAGTTCATAGCCAAGAATATTAAGTGATCCAAGTGAAATAAGATATCTCTTCAACTCAGGTACAAATCTGACATTTTGTAGTATCCTTTCAGCACCATCATGCAGTCTCAACTTTATTGAGCCAGAGCCTCTGACTTTGCACATCTGATCATTCCCTAAGAGAACTGATCCACCATCAAATTTCTTGAGATCCCTGAATAAGATTTCATTGGGACACATGTGAAATGAACACCTAGAATCTAACACCCAATCTTCACTCAATTTGATATCAGTAACAGTCAAAACCTCAGCACTATCATATCCTTCCTGAGCAGCAATTGTGACATCAGCCTTTTAATCATCTTCATGCTTCCTAAATTTGTCAGGGCAATTCTTCTTGAGATGTCCCACCTTCTGATATGAGAAACATTTTCTCTTCTCCACAAATTCACCAGATTTAGGGCCTTTGATATTCTTTTTCTTCTTTCCTTGAAACGGTTTCTTCCATTTCTTGAACTTTATATTCAGTCCTTCACCTTGAGTTGTGTTCTTCCTTTCAGATTGCATCTGAAGCACCTTTGTCTTCAATGCATTCTGAATATCATCAGGGGACATCTTTTCTTGTCTTCTAAATAACAGAGCATCCTTGAAATTCTCTAATGATTTAGGTAGAGAATTCAGTAACATCAAGGCTTTATCCTCATCATCAATCTTGACTTCAAGATTTTCCAAATCATCCACTACTTTGTTGAACTCTTCAAGTTGTTCAACTAAATCCCTGTCTTCTGTCATTTTGAATGAATGAAGTCTCTGCTTCATAAACAATTTATTGGTAACCGACTTTGTTTGATACACCTGTTCCAGCTTATTCCACACATCTATGACAGTCTCCTCCTTGTAAACATCTCTCAGAGGTTTGTCCCCCATGCACAAGATGATTGTGCTATGGGCCTTGTCCAGAATTTCTTATTTTTTTGCAGGTTCTGATGAGGATGTTGAAGGACATTGATCAGTTGGTTTCAGAGCATTTAATAATCCATGGTGTGTGAGGAGAGCTTTCATCTTCACCTTCCACAAACCAAAATCATTAGCCCCTGTGAATTTCTCAAACTTCATCTTCGTAGAAGCCATGGCAGTAGATTTCATCAACAATTTCCTTTCCCACAGACAGCGCCAATTGTTGAATAAACGATTGTTGA
Organism: Prunella vulgaris; assembly: GCA_026898435.1. Lineage (NCBI taxonomy): Eukaryota > Viridiplantae > Streptophyta > Magnoliopsida > Lamiales > Lamiaceae > Prunella > Prunella vulgaris. The sequence goes on along the minus strand of JAPKLY010000058.1, from coordinate 672,841 downwards.
AATCAATGAAAATGAAAAAATCTAAAGAACACCAAGATTTACGTGGTTCGATCCAATAATGATCTATATCCACGGATGAGGCACCTCTCTCACTAATCGATCGAAGACGATACAAATTACAAGTGTTTAATCAGAAATTGAGTCTCTCTCTAAGTTTCTGAGAATTTCTCTGTGTATGTTATATTATATCTCTATACATATGTGCGTATATATATAGATATATGTGAGCCCTAATTAATTCTTGTGATCGTAACCTACCAACAAGAAACTGCTACAGTTACAACCGAAAATGAATAACGATCAGAGCTCAACGGTTTTCAGTTTTGATTTATCAAAACTGCTCGCCAATTGCCCAACTAGAAGTTTAAACTAATTAATAACTTAATCTTGTTTCACATCTACTGATTTGATAACATGCCCTCTGCTGAGGTTGAGCCCTCAGCTGAATTCATCAGCAGACCCATCAGCTGACCCCCTCAACTGGCTTCATCAAAAGATTCTTCGCCTGACCCATTAGCCTGATCTATCATCCTGACTTATCAGTCTGACCCATCAGTCCGACCTATCATCCTGAACTATCAGTCTGACTCATCAGAAGACTCACTCAGCTAAATCTCTCAGCTGACTTACCAGATGACCCAGCTGACTTACCAGATCACCCCAGCTGACCCCAATTAGATGACCCATAGAATTAGATTCAATTATCGGCAGTATCTTGCTCATCTGATCTTTAATTTCGCTTTCTTTACATCCATAACAATATTCTAATATTTTATTTTGTGTTAATAACAATCAAATTTAGTTCTACCAATTCTTTGTTTAAATTTGAATTGAATTACGCATGCCAGAGATTATGAGCTCTACAACCACCATTTATTAGATCCAAAATTCATGAAATGACAAGTTCAGATTTTAAAAATCAAATAGAAAATATAATGAAACACCAAGCTATTATATAGTGTAGCAGTGAGCTTCACTTTTCACTAAAAAGTGATTTTAAATTTACTATTTCTTTTTTTTTTTCACTGTGCACCAACTATTTCAATTTTTGCGAGTGTTTATATTTTAATTTATTTTCATCATACTATATTTTAAATTAATTGTCACTTAAATATTTTTAATTTAATGTATATATGTACATTTAAAAATAAAATTTAGATTTAAATATTTATTTTTTAAGTGATTTTAACAACTTTAATTATATAAATTTAATTAAAATAATTTTTATTTATATTGTAAACTATCGTACACAATTGAAATTTTATTAAGTTTTAAAATTATTTTATGAATTTTAGTAACTGTAGTAAATTTATAAGTACATAATTGAAAACTGTAAGAATAATTAAATAATTGCAATACCATGTATATATAATATGCATGATCTTTAAAAGATGATAGTAAAAGAAATAAATAAATTTATTGTAATTTGTACTTAAAAAATGTTAATTAAAATTTATTCCAGTACACAATTTCACATTTAAAATTTATAATATTTAATTCGTGCATCGGGAGAATTAGTTTAAAAGTAAATTTCATATTATGCTGCTGCTCCTTCCAAAATACAATCACTTATAATAACACAAGCACAATATTTCTAAACACCAACTCAAAAATCACTTATTATTTCTATGTCGTGTTATGGTATCTTAAATTGTCACCCCTAATCAATTTTTTTAGAAAAGCAGTAGTACACTGATGAAGAATGAGGGAATGGTGAAGAGAGAAATAAAACAATTGATTCTGGTGATGCAAAACTTGTTGATGTATTAAGGGGTTACGAAGAGTTTAGGGGAAAATAAAAACCTAATAAGATTAAATTTTAGATAGATGTTAGAATGATGTCTACGAGGAGTTTTAAGTTAAATGTTGGAATGCTCGGAATCTATTGAGTGAGATTCCAAAATATTATCTTATAAGAGTGTTTGTTTCGAAGGAAAAAGTTATCTATCCATTCAAATATGCATGTTTTGGACAGATAGATACAAACACACCCTTAAGTATATGGATGCATTTGGTATGCCCATGCCTCAAAACATAAAAGTATGAGCACACATGTCAAGCAAAAACTTTTATTTATCGGGTAAACAGTGACCTGAATGTATGATCTCTCGATTATAGGTAGTGAGATTACAACCACTTGAACTAAACCACTTCATCTGAAGAAGACTATCCAGAGGGAGTACAACTGAATTATAAATACCTAAAGATGAAACTTGTTAATGATCTTAGAGATAGTCCAGATTTGACATTGAAAACTATGAAAAGAAAGGTGATCACAAACATCAGTGTAAAGTAACCGACCATGTAATTTATAGGGCAAACAAAATATGCACAACTTTAAATTGAGTGTGACATTAAGATGCAATATGCAAGGCCAATATTGTTTAATAATATGCTAAAAGAAAAGGTGGAAGCAAGTTATCTATGCACTTGAACAAGGATTTAAATCCTCCCTACACTTAAAATGATGTGCTTCTCAAACACATGAGCATTTTATGCATTTAGTGGGACATTGGAGAGTATCATGCATACTTTTATCAAACATAACGAATATTTTATACATTTAATGCATCACAAATGGTTCCGTTTATGAACACAAAGGGAGCACAGAGAAAATTTATGCATAATTTATCAAGCACGGGATTATTTGTGCTTTTTACCCGGAACGATATCATATCTCCCAAGTTTTCCATTGCTGCAGCCTTCTCACCTTGAAAATATAAAAAAAAATCCTACAATTGCCTAAAACCCTGTGAGCTCAACCATACAAAATGTTTTGTAATTAAAAACCTCAAAATGTAAACTCCTAAAAGAACAAAACAGATCAACATTTTTTTTCTTTCGTTCTTTTTTTTTTTTTTTTTTTTGGTTAGGTAGAAGATAATACCATCTCTCAACTTTGCTCTTGGGCATCTCTAGCTCTCTCCTCAGCAGCTGCTGCCATCAATTCATCAAATTTCGGTGTCTTCCCAAGCACTATCTCAATCTAATCGGCAGGTGTATAAGGCAAAAGGAGACTTAATAAGGGGAAATATATAGTAATGGAGTTCATCTAAAATAAGTTTAAAAAAATTAAAAAGATAAATAATAAATTGGAGGCGGGCTTTATAATATGCTATCTTGAAGACAACAGAGGGCAGCATAGAGTTTTATGTGCAATTATCATGCCTTGATATGATACACATTAATAATACACTACACTTACTTTGGCTTTTGAGATAGGTCGCCCTCTTGATTCATCTCTGATTTCAACCGTTGATGTTGTAATCTCTGCAGATTGTCACAACTATATTTGTTAACATGTGAACAATACCAGTTATAACCAACTAATTCAATGTGCAGGGAAAAAAAACACTACGAGTATTGGGAGCCTTACTCTTCTCAACTGCAAATCCATTATTCTTCAGTATCTCAGCAACACTCACAACTGTAGAAATAGCTGAGCAAAAAGAAGATAACTAGCCATCAGTAGAGTAGTCAACTACAAAAACTTAAGCTTTTTGAACCCATGTAGTTTAACCTACATATATGGATTAGTCTTTCTATTTTCCAAATTGAACCCATGTAGTTTAACCTATAAACATTAAACCCTTTTTTTTCAAACACTGTCCACTTTTGACTTTCCTACATAAATTAATTCAATTCACTTCTTCAAAAGCACATTCACTTGCAAACGTCCCCTAAATGAGAAACAAACAGAAAGACAGCAAACTATAAAAAATTTAAAGTAAAAGTTTGTTGATCTATTAACCAAGCACCCTTTGACTTGCAGAGCTGATAATGGTAATGACAGTAAAGGGAATGACTTCCAATCTCACCACCCCAATATTAAGGGATGTGCTCAATCCACACAAAATGGAACTTGAAAACACTATTAACTGCTACGGTTCCTCTCTACCAGGCATGATTTTTCATTCCAATCCCACTCCCAACCCTCCAAACCTATTAACCATGAATCCCCTTAAACTATAAATATGCTGTAGGACGATACTCAAATCCATTTTCATGAAGAATCTCGCAACTAATAAAGAAGTTACAGATAATAAACAGGCTCCTCATGAGTATTTCAGCTTTCTATTATGATCTGGTATTGATAGTAAACGTACAAGAAAACAAGGAGATTCCATCATGTCTTTTACGAAATACATCTAAATCAATTTCACCATGAAACACCGAAGCACTACTCACTCATATAAAAGAGTTCACAAGAACACAACCCTCTAGACTCACTACTTGAGGAAGCACGGCATACTCATCAACTCTAGTTTATGATGAGAGATTCAACTGAAAAGTAGTTATTGGTTAACAAAAGATTGTACCACAGCACAAGTACCATTTCAAACAGAACAATTTAGGTCGTTTGTGGTTGAGTTGAGCTTAGATAGTGGCCAGGGGGCAGGGCAGTCCTAATTATGCTCCAATGGTACATTAATTTATCTCAGGTTGCAATTCAAATATGATGAAGTGAAATATTTAAGAGCTTAACAAGACATACTGGTATTGACAATACAAAGGGAATAGACAAGAGAGAGAGTAAATATCGTTATCAGATTGAAGAACTTTCAAGTAATAAGAAATAAAATCATGACATAAATGTCTCTGACTTCCTTCTGTCCAAAATTTATCATTTCCTTCTCTTTCCTGAAAGTTGAACCTCACAGAATTGAGCTCTATTTAAAGATTATCATTTTCCAATACCCTAAATCAAATTAATTATCATAACACTAATGTACTGCCGAAAGTTGATTAAATACCACACCATATGTCTGCCTACACAAATTGGTGTCTCAGTGAAGTACTTCTGTACTTGTATTGTTTAAATAACACATGCACATTACTGACTACAAAATAATTTACCCATTTAAGAATGCTTTAACAACATCAATAAACACTCATGGCTCATCGAAATACAGAGGCTTGCAGATTCCATTCTATCTATGTACAATAGTGGGACAAAGGAATTTAGTTTTTAGTTCAATAAAGAAGCAAACTAATATTCTTGCAGCTTCTAACAATTTAAAAGTAAAACTAGTTATTTGGATTACTTCAAGGTGAAACTAGTCATTTGAATAACCTCAAGCAAGAAGCACAAATTAGGAAGAATCGAATGATCATAGAAGTAATCCTGGATTCCTGGTGCAAGGCTCTACTAAAGCCATGAAGCTTCTATTAGAATTATGAGGGGAAAAAAAAAGGAAAGAAATTAAAAAACCCCATATGGAAAAAGGAAAAAGAGGGCTTGTTTAAAGCAACAGCTGATGGAAGTTGGTTAATATGAAGCAATTGCCAAAAAAAATGTAGGCAGCATAAATACAATCAATTCATCTTTATTTGCAATGTATTTCTGAAAGAACCATGTTCACAGCATGCATAACTAGTTTAAAATCACATCTAGCCTATTGAAATTTAAAAGGTTAATTAAATCCCATTAAAGAAACTGACAACTAGAGATATACTGATATCAACAAAAAGATATACTGAATTAGGGGTATTAAGAACATCACAATTAGGGCTTAATACAAAAGAAACAATAGAAAAGTGAGAGAAATACCCATCCCTAGAGCAGAAAGCTCCACCTCGCTATGCTGTTGCATGTACCTCTACAGAATAAAGAAACAACAACCCAGTTTCAGATCCAATTGCACCTAAAAATACAGAGAAAGAGGAAAATGCGGGTGTTACCTTGGAGAGATTGACGTAGAAGAAGAGGGGTTTTTTGGTGTTAGAGACCTGAATCCTGTTCTTCTTCTGAGAGTCTCCGGAGATGTTGATATTGGTCACTCCCTCTGTGATTTCCTCCATGTTTATCAATTTGAATTGGTCAAATTTGAGAGTTTACACACTGCGATTACAGCACAAACGGGAGATCACGGGACTAATGTTACTTCCGTCAAGATGGCGCGCGGAAGTCAGTTACGGCCGGGAGAGAGATATTGACGGAGGAAGAGAAGAGAGAGAAAGAGTCGATTTTATTAATTCAGTAAAAATGGATATTGATATGCTTTGTTTCGGGGCTAACACCACTTTCGAATAAAATATTAATTTCTCCGTCCATTCACTTACCATCTATAATTGAGAAAATATCAAAAATAGTCCTGTAATTTTGTTTGTGTTCAGATTTAGTTTTTTATCTTTTTAATTTTTTGATTATAGTACTTTTGTTATCAAAAATGGTCCTTTTCCCCGGAAATTAAAAAAATTGGCCGGAATTTACACCTGTTCCAGAAGAAATATAAAAAATGGTCCTGTAACTTTGTTTGAGTCCAGATTTAATCCTTTATCTTTTTAATTTCTCTATTATAGTCCTTTTGTTATAAAATTTTATATATTCAGAAATAGATAATAGGAGATTTTAATATTATTTAAATATGAATAATCATATTTAAAATAAAAAATAAGTATTCTTAAATAAAATTATATAATCTTAAATATTTTATAAAAAAATTTAATTTAAAATTAATATATAATTTTTTATAACAAAAGGACTATAATCGAGAAATTAAAAAGATAAAGGACTAAATCTGGACTCAAACAAAGTTACAAGACCATTTTTTATATTTCTCCTGGAACGGGTGTGAATTCCGGCCAATTTTTTTAATTTCCGGCGGAAATGACCATTTTTTATAACAAAAGGACTATAATCGAGAAATTAAAAAGATATTGGACTCAAACAAAGTTACAGGACCATTTTTGATATTTTCTCATCTATAATTCAATTCAAATTTATTTTTGGGAAAATTATAAAATGGTTTACAAAATTGACACAAATTACAAATAGATTTTTGTACAGAAAAAAATATACTTCTGTGCAGATAAAAATTATACTTTTGTGCAGAAATTGTGAACCAATTTATAAATATAACTACTTTTTTGAACCAATATGTTAGTGACCCTTTATTTTTTTATACTCATATCCACAATTCAATTCAATACATCTCAACCTAAAATAATTATTATTATTTTACTTTTTATAAATTATGTATAATTTTAAATTAATATTTAGTATGTTTACAATGTGTAAAAAATATATATAAACTAATTATCATATATTAAAAAAAATTAAAATAAGACGCAATAACAAAAATTATTTTTCTGGTCATACATGGTAAACTAATTTAGCATGTTATATTTTTCTTGCTATCTTAGTTAAAACGTGCAAAAAAAAGAGCTAATTTACCATATATTAAGAAAAATAATTATCATACATTTAATATAAGATACAATGTTCAGAGTTGAAACAAAAAGAAAAAACTCAAACTACAAATAGTTCCATAAAATAAAAACTTACAAATAGTTACATAAAATAAAAACTTACAAATATAAAAGATGCAAATCACATTTTAATTTCTAGCTAGTTCCAAAATTTTTCCATATATGCTCAATGAAGTTGTTTTTAGCATGTTGTGAGCTTCTCAATTGCGAAATTGTTCTCTATAAATCATATAAGTGGACAAATTCGCAATGCGTTCAGTAGAGTATTGAAAACGTTGATCTTCATCTGTAGAATCATCCCATAAAAAATCAGTGGGGTCATAATAATTTTGGTAAGTGTCTCGTTCATCCTCCACTATCATGTTGTGCATGATGATACAAGCCATCATTATTTTTTCCATTAACAGCTTATCCCAAACAAGACACGGACGTCGAAGAAATGCAAAACGAGCTTGTAGAACTCCAAAAGCTCGTTCCACATCTTTTCGGAGAGCCTCTTGATGTTGAACGAACAACTTGTGCTTTTGGAGTTGAGGAGAAGTAATTGACTTTACAAAAACAACCTGTTGGACTGGCGAACTAACATAATTAGTATATGAATAATCGCCAAGGTTTGGCAGGTCGTCAGGACTCACCCGGATCCGTAAAGGTTCGGAGCTCGCCCGCATGGGGATAGCCCACCTGTGTAGCTGGCCCAAAAGGGCTCGCCCCTGTCATCCTAGAGCTCGCCCCTAGCTCGCCTGGTATCCCCAGGAAGGCCTCGCCGAGATCCATCATCGCATAATGTCCATAAGGCACACAAGGCACTGGAGCTCGCCCAAGAGTTCGCCCAAACCACTGAAGCCCACCGCCGAGCTCGCCCATGAGCTCGCCTATTAGTCAAATAGGACCCCGATGGTGCGCTCTTTTTTCCTCCGTCCGATTTATCCACAAGGGTGGTTTACGGCGAGGTTTTTAACGAGGTCCATCTAGTCTAAGGCATAGTAGTAGGATGAGGCATGATAAAGGAAGCAGTGTGGGAGACCAAGACGAGGGTAAGGAACCCTCGTCAACACCGGAAGCCACATAGGCTCGTAAGGTGTCGTCTCACACTCGCACACCTATAAATAAGACCTCTCTTGTACTATTCACACAATTCTCACATTTCACACAATCAATACAATCCTCATTGCAATATTTCTCTCTTTAAACTCTCTTCTCTCCCTCCCTAAGAACATTAATTCAAAGATTATTGTTTGATAGGATTGATATGTTGTAAAGCCACATAAACAAACACAAGTTTCCGGACAAAAACCCAAGTTTTTGGATTTCTCAAAATCTGCCCGGAATAAGTTTTCAAACGCGCGCGTGCACACGAATAAACCGAATTTCGGATAATTCGTCACACGCGAGGCTAGACGAAAACTTGCACAGCTCCACCTAAGCTGGACGACCACCATTCCGGCGACCTCCACCACCCCGGCGACCTTCAGCAAGCTGCCCCCTCCGAAACCCAAAAATGGCTAACACTAGAGCCGCCAAGGGACAGGCCTCCGCAGCTGCGGGAAGGTCTAAAGGGGGTGATCAAAACCAGGCCGAGGTGGAGACCTCACGCCAGGTGGTGGAGACCTCACAACCACCTCCCCAGAAGAGCACCGCAGCTCCGTGACCTCCGCGAGTTGCGGTGACCCAGGAAGACTTGGCCCCCGCTCTGAGGGACCTGGTCAGCAATCCTGACTAGCTCCAACGCACCATCACGACCTTACAAAGGTTGCAGCAGCGACAGCAGGACGAGCTCACCCTGGTACCCAGGCGAGTTCCAGCTGCCGAAGCCCAGGAGCAGACCAGGCCCACTCAGGGCACCCAGACCAGAGGGGACTACAGCGTACTCCCCACCGAGCAGGAGGCTAGCTCGGCACAAGCTCGCCAGCGCAGGGAGAGGACCGGCAAGGCCAAGATGGTGGAGGAGGATCCCGCTCCTTACACCGAAAGGGAGTCGGCCTACACTGGGGCATCTGGCACCCACCAATCACAAAGGAGGGAAGTCCTCCAAGGCCACCTGGGCCCGAGATACGAAGAGAATGAGCGTACGGCGGCCCAAGCTGCGTCCCACGGGGACTCCGACCAGCAGCCGCGCAGATCAACCCACGAAAGGCTGAGGAGGCCGGCCACTGACCGACTAGGCCCCCACGGCTGACGCCAATTCCAGCCCGCTACTGAGAGGTCACCCCAGAGTGAGGCACCTCGGGGACATGCGTCCGTGAGATGCACGACCTTTGAGCACCCTCCGCCGGAGGTGACCCGAGATGACTAGCTGGCCTCACTGAAAAAGGCCGTCGAAATGCTACAAGCACAAGTAGCAGCCAAGTCTGGCGGACCTGACGCCACGACTCTCCCCACCTCTCCATTGGCACCCGCCATCCTCCGCGCACCGGTCCAAAAGAAAATTCAATTCCCGGTGATGTCCGCATACGAAGGCGAGTCGGACCCAAAAGTCCACCTGGCCAAGTACGCGGACTTCATAATTTCGGTCGGCGCCACCGACTCCACCCAGTGCCGGAACTTCCCGCTGACCCTAGGGGATCGAGCTCACCGCTGGTTCTCTTCACTCGCTCCGGGGTCAATCCGCTCATTTGGCCAACTCTCACGGGAGTTCCTGGCCCACTTCTCTGGGTTCAGTTCCTACCTTACCCAGAAGCACCGACTCGCCAACATCCACCAAGGCGAGAACGAGACCGACCAGCAATACCTGGAAAGGTTCGACAAAATCCTGCTGGAAGGCGAGCTAGTGAGTGAGGACACCAAGGTCGTCGCAGCGATGGCCGGACTCAGGAGGGGCACCGACCTCTGGAAAGAGATGCACCTCGCATGTCCCAACACTTACAGCGAATTCCGCCACAAGGCGGGGGTATTTGTGGCTATGCAGGAGGCACTACTGAAAGAAGTTGGTACCCACGAGGAAAGGAAGCCCTACGGGAAGAAGTCCGGAGGCACCTACAAAGCTCCCCGGAACTTAAAGGCCTTTGGCGAGGGAGACGAGCTCAAAGAGAAGCTTAATCAGGTCCTCACTGTCTCCGTTGACCATATCTTCACTGCCGTCAAAGGCAAGGCCATGCTGGAGGAGCCAAGGCGGATCCGCCAGGACCGCAGAAGCTCAACCCCAATAAATTCTGTGTCTACCATCAGGCCATCGGCCACTTCACCAGCGAGTGCCGAGACCTCCTAAAGCAACTCTGGAAATTTTACGAGGAGGGGAAATTGGCCGAGTTCGTGAAGAAGGCCCCAGCTAAGAGACCGAGGTTCGAGAGGAGGGCTACCTCCGATGACGAGGAAGAGGAAGCGGACAAACCTGGTCCCCACAACAGACGGAGAGCACCTCCCCAACCTCAGCAAAACATGGAGCTCACCCGGGAACTCTTGGTTCTTGAGGAGGAGATCGGAGCTGCAGGAGGTCTCCAGGACGGGGGATCCTCCATATCCAGGAGAAAGAGGAAGGCCGAAATCCGGGCCATAAACCAAGTCCAGGAAGGCAGCTCCGGCCCCAGGTCTATCTCACAGCTTGCTGACGAGCTGACATTTTCTTCAGCGGACCTGGAGGGGGTACTGATGCCCCACAATGACTCGTTGGTGATAACCGCCAACATCATGAACATCCGAGTTCACAGGCTACTTGTGGACACCGGCGCATTCACCAACATTCTCTTCAAATCCACCTTGGATGCCTTAGGTGATTTTGAGTCGTATCTGGAACCTAGCAATGCTAGGATAGTGGGGTTCAGAGAAGCTGTAACCGTCCCCCTAGGTAGTGTTAGATTGAGCGTCCAGCTTGTATCGGCTGAGGACCCCAAAAGGAGACTGACTAGGCTCATAGATTTCCTAGTTGTCGACCAGCAGTCCTCCTACAACGGGTTCCTTGGTCGTCCGTTTATTAATGAATTCAAAGTGGTGTGTTCGACCTACTACTACTGTTTAAAATTCCCAACTCCAAAAGGTGCCGGAACTATAAAAGGTGACCAGAAAAAGGCCCGAGAGTGTTTACTCCAGGTCAAAGATGGCCGGGTCAAAAAAGCGGTGACACAAGTCCACATCCTCGAAGAGGACGTACAGATTCCTGCAGACGAGCCAAACATCCTAGACGTCATCTCGGTCGAAACTGAGATGATGGAGGTAGGCGATTTGTCAGAAATCAACCAAGGCACTGGACCTGTGCGAGACACACAACCGACACCAATGGAGGACTTGGAAGAAACCCAAGTGTTGAGACCTGCGCAGGGGTCGGTACCTGCGCAGGGGCAGCAGCCTACTCCCATGGAGGTAGCTGATGAGGCCCAAGGTGGGGGACCTGCTGGAGGTCAAGAACCAACACCCATGGACGTTGACCCAACTCCCCAAGTCACCACACCATCCCAAGCTGACAGACCACCGGAGGTGTTCACAGCCGACGAGCTCGCCCAAGCTGAGAGCCAACCCGATGACCTCGAACCGCGCATAGGCCACGAGCCTGCACAAATGTCACAAGGGGAGTGGGACGATTTCATCAGCGACCAGAGGTGGAAAAGTCAAAAGAGAAAAGCCACCCCCATGGAAGAGTTGACGGCACTCCCGGTGGACCCGGAAAGGGACTTAGAACTTTTCATCGGTTCTGAGTTACCTGAACCGTACCGGTCGAGGATGGAGCTGTTCTTGATGACCAACCTGGACGTGTTTGCCTGGTCTCACGAAGACATGACGGGAATCCCGTTTGAACATGCTTGCCACAGACTTAACATAGACCCGACGAGGAGACCTGTACGCCAAAAGCGAAGGAAGTATGGACCAGACAAGTACGCAGCTCTAACAGTTGAGGTGGAGAAGTTGTTAGACAACAAGCTCATCAAGGAAGCTTTGTGTCCGCAGTGGGTCGCGAACCCCGTCCTGGTAAAGAAACACAATGGGACGTGGAGACTCTGCATTGACTTCACGGACCTGAACAAAGCATGCCCGAAGGACAACTTCCCACTACCTCACATTGACCAGCTGGTGGACAGCACCGCAGGCCATGAGATGATGACATTCATGGATGCTTTTGCGGGCTATCACCAGATAGCTCTACACCCAGATGACCAGGAACACACGGCGTTCTACACTAACAAGAACATGTATTGCTGGGAAAGGATGTCGTTCGGGCTCATCAACGCCGGAGCTACCTACCAAAGATTGGTGAACAAAATGTTTGACCAACACATTGGCGAATCCATGGAGGTGTACGTGGACGACATAGTTGTCAAGAGTTTGAGAAAGGAGGACCACCTGGACCACCTGAAACAGACCTTCGACATACTGCGCCACTACAACATGAAGTTGAACCCCAAAAAGACCAGCTTCGGCGTACACTCCGGAAAGTTCCTGGGGCACCTAGTTAGCCAGTGTGGAATTGAGGTCAACCCAACACAGGTCCAATGCATAATCGAGATGGGTATACCCGATTCCGTCCAAAAAATTCAAAGACTGACTGGGTGCATAGCAGCCCTGAACAGATTCATCTCCAGGTCCGGCGACCGAAATCGCCCATTTTTCGAGGTAATTAAGGCAAACACACGGAGGTACAAAGAGGCGGCCAAAGCCAACAAGCTCCACCTCAAAAACCACTTCGTCTGGACAAATGAATACCAACGAGCCTTCGAAGATATCAAAACATACCTGGCGGATACACAAGTCCTGTCAAAGCCGATACCTGGAGAAAAGTTGTACCTCTACCTGGCTGCATCAGAGGTGGCCATTAGCTCCGTCCTGGTCCGAGAGGAGGCAAAAACACACCTACCAGTGTACTACGTGAGCCAAGTCTTACATGAAGCAGAGTTGCGGTACACCCCAACAGAGAAGCTGGCTTATGCACTGGTGATGAGTGTTAGAAAATTGAGGCCTTACTTCTTTGACCACCCAGTAGAGGTGCTAACAACGTTCCCACTACGTCAAATACTACAGCGCCCAGACACCGCCGGACGCCTGCTGAAATGGTCACTGGAGATCAGCCAATACGGTATAACCTACGCACCCCGAACAGTGATCAAGGGACAAGCACTTGCCAACTTCATCTTCGAGCTAACTTTCCCACAAGATCCGATGAGGGGGCGTATAGCTCCGTGGCATCTCTACGTGGATGGATCATCAACTAGCATAGCAGCAGGCGCCGGCGTGGTCCTGATTAGCCCAGACAGACAAGTCTTTACCTCCGTAATTCGGTTCGACTTTCGAGCAACCAACAACGAGGCGGAGTATGAAGTGTTGATAGCAGGACTTAGGCTATCATTAGCTGTGGGGGCAACCAATCTTCAAGTTTTCAGAGATTCCCAGCTAATAATATCCCAAGTCCGGGGGGAATATGAAGCAAAAAACCAGCAGATGATGACCTACCAGAAGATAGTCGCGCATCTGATCTCGATGTTTACACAAGTTTACATCAATCAGATACCGCGGCTAGAAAACACACAAGCAGATGATCTAGCCCGGCTAGCTACTAGCAACGGCGAAGCCGAATTCACGGAGGTCGTGATCACCACACTGAAAAACCCCTCGACGTCCGATTACAAGATGAATCAAACCTCGAGCGGGGGGCAGGAGGACAGTGAAGGTGGTGAAGATTGGTGCACTCCAATCCAAAAATACCTAACAGACGGAATAACCCCCGTGGACACCTGGGAAGCTAGTCGGTTAATAAAGCAAGCTGCTAGATATACGCTGCTGGATGACCAACTCTATAAACGTGGATTCTCTCTACCCCTACTCAAATGCCTAACTAGGAAGCAGGGGTCCGAAGTGTTAGAAGAAATTCACGAAGGGATTTGTGGGAGTCACGCTGGGGGGCAAGCATTGGCATATAAGATGATCAGACAGGGCTACTACTGGCCCACTCTTCGCAAAGATGCCATCAGCTTCGCTCGTAGGTGCCGAAAGTGCCAACTTTTCGCACCTAACATCCACTCCCCAGCCAACCAGCTTAAGTCAGTTTTCAGCCCATGGCCTTTCGTGAAATGGGGTATCGACTTGATCGGCCCATTTCCACCTGGTAGAGGCGGTGTAAAGTTTGCTGTCGTAGCAGTAGACTACTACACTAAGTGGGCTGAGGCCAAAGCTCTCACAACCATAACCCAAGAAAGGATGATCGGCTTCATTTGGAAAAACCTGATCTGCAGGTTTGGACTCCCGCAGTCGGTCATCACTGATAATGGAAGGCAGTTCGATGGACAGAAGTTGAGGGACTTCTGCAGTTCATGGAACATCAAGAAGCACTACTCAACTCCATATCACCCCCAGTCGAACGGCCAGGTCGAGGCGGTGAACAAGATCCTGAAACACATATTGAAGCTCCGCCTCGAAGAAAAGAAGGGGAGCTGGGCAGACAAACTCCCGGAGGTCCTATGGTCTTATAGAACTTCCTATAGGGCCAGCACCGGGGAGACCCCATTCGCCCTAGCCTTCGGGACTGAAGCCGTAGTCCCGGTTGAAGTCCAGAACAAGACTTGGAAGGTGGTGGGGTATGATGAAGAAAAGAATGATGAAGCCTTGGCAGTAGAAAAGGATCTGATCGAAGAGACCAGAGCTTCGTCAGAAATGAAGAACGCCAAATATTACAACTCTCAGGTCCGAGACCGAAAATTCAAGGTCGGAGACCTGGTGTTAAAAAAGAAATTGATGGCCCCACCAGGTGTATTCGGTTCAAACTGGGAAGGACCGTTCCGGGTCACCGCGGCCTGGCCAAACGGTACCTATGATCTGGAAGACGCAGAAGGCAAGGCTTCGTCATACACCTGGAGCTCGGCACATCTAAAAAAGTTCTACCAATAGACTAGAATCCTGTAATAGACTAGTCGAAGGTTTGCATCAGAAATATCGATGGCAACCGATGTAAATAACGTTACTAAAAAAAATTAGAAAAACTCCCCAAATGTTTGGACCTGTGCAGCTCTCCAACCAGACGAGCTGCACCAGGTCACCTACTGCTCCAGATAGCTCGCCGAGCCTAGCTCGCCCACATGCTCAAAAATCCTCAATGCGCAAGGACCAAGGTCCCAAACGTTGTAATTAAATAGCTCGAAGGCAAAGGCCAAAGTGCCCAAGGTCGCGAAAGTACCCTCCTTAAAGGGTTGCTAAGCACCTACTGCCACAAGTTAGAAAAATTTGCGAAAAAGACAAAAACGTCTAAGGCAAGGTTCGTGAAACTCAATGGCCCAACGTGAATCAATCGAAGTGCAGTTCGCTGCCCTAAGTGGCCTAAGACGAATGATTCGCGGCCCTAAGTGGCATAAAACGAAGAATACGCACTCTCAAAACAGAGGTACAATTCGTAGTCTTAAGTGACGTAAAACGAATGATTCGCTTCTCAAAGTAGAATAAGACGAACAATTATGTACCAGAAACATAAACAAAAACGAGCTATTTAAGAAATTATAACGTAAAAGCGCAAAATGCGTAAATAAAAAGAGTTAGACAAAAAATGCTCGACTTCTATTCAAAAGATACTTAAGAAATTTTCAAGTCAAAAATATACTTGAAAAAATCCTAAGTATAAGTAGCAGTGCTGGCCACAAGGGCCGACCAGCTGGCCATCTTTGAACTATAAAAAAGCTCCTTCTGGGCGAGCTGCACAAGCCCGGCGAGCTAAATCTACTTGAACCAAAAAAGCAAAGGCTACAAAAAAGGAGTTCCTTCTGGGCGAGCTCCACAACCCGTCGACCTACTACAAGTTGGAAATTAAAAAAGCTAATCTAAGAAAGCAAAGAAAAACCTAAGTCTCGGGGGCATCAGCAGGGGCAGAGGCGACCTCAGTGGGGACAGGGGCGACCTGGGCACCAGGAAGGGCAAGTTCGGCCTCTGAAGTGATGTTGCCAGTAAGCCCGCTGGCATCGAACTCGCCCAGATTTAGCATGGCATCCCCACAGGCCTCTTGAAGTTGCTCCATAGTGGGCGGAGTCCGCTCCTCTTGGTCGGCGACCTCCGTTTCGCCCAGATTCAGTTCCGGCACTGGGATGGTATTGATAATCTTGAACCGTGCCGGAACAAAATCCAGTGGAATTCCAAGTTCGGGGAGGTCGCCAATATCCAGCTCGGCATCATCAGGGAAGGGGACCCTGTCCAAGCACTCCTTAAACTCGCCCACTACCGCCTTCACCTCATCATCATGATGGGCTCGCGCCCACCAGAGGGCCCTTAGAACCTCGGTGTAACATTGCACGAAGCCCCGATCTGAGGCCTCGGCTTTCGCAGCTACCAAATCGGCCGAGGAGGCAGCACTGTTGCGTAGTTCGGCGACCTCAAGGGCCTTCGCCTCCAATTCGGCCCTTAGCCTCGCGCACTCCCTGTCCGCCCCCCGGGCCAGGCCTCGCTAGAGTTCCAGCTCCCTCTTCGTCAGACTATGCTGATCGATCTCCCGGGCGAGCTGTCCGGCGAGCTCCTCTTCCTTTGCCTTGAGTTTGGCCTCTGCGTCCCTCTCAAACCCGGTGAGCTGTCGCTGGAGGTCGCCGAGTTGCTTCAAAGCGTCCTGCTCGGCGATCAGCGATGCTGCAGCTTTCTCCTCAGCGAGCTGCTCCTGCTTTTTTGCTTTGTCAGCAGAGTCCGCCAACGCCAGCATCCGTTTGTTCCTATCGAAGCGGCCTGCCTCCAGCTCGGCGACCTGCTCGAGGGCCTTTTGATTGGCGAGCACCAATCTACTCGCATAGTGGCCCGAGAGAAGGAGGTTCTCCCTCAGGTCCTGGTTGTTGATGCCCGCCACCAACGGGGTCGTCCAGTGCCTCGGCACCTCGCTCACAGCATTCCGGGCTATGCTCGGAGGAAGGTTTCGTATCAACGTGAGAGAGCGAGATCGCTCGAAGGCATGCAGAGCCTCGTGGCGGTTCGGGAAGGAGATAGAAAGTGTTAGGAAAAAACAAGGAGTAATAGGCAATAAAGGTCATTTGGGCGAACTACTTACTGAACTCGGTCGGGGTCCCAACCCAATAGCGTATCATCGGTGGTTTGCACCCCGAATGGGGAAGGTGAAGGGGGCGAACTCCGAATGGGCGTAGCTGCCAGCGGGGCGGTGGATTGAACAGAGCCCCCCTGCCCCGACCTCGCCGAAGTCCTCTCGGCCCGGTCGAACTCTTCGTCGACTAGGCCGGTATATCTCGTTCTCTTGCGAGCTGGGGGATCCTCCTCGCCAGCTCGGGATTCGCCACCCCCTTGGGCCCCTCTCTTTCCTCGACCTCGCTCGGAGGGGGCAACAGCTCGTCCCCCACCTCGGCCGGCCCGGGTGACCTCCGATGCCTTGGACTTTTCAGGAGCCTTGGCTTTCTCCTTTTGAGCTCCCGATCCCCCTGCCTCGCCCTTTTTAGAGGCGAGCTCTGCCGCCTTGCTCGCCTCCAGCGCGAGCACGGACGGTGGGGCAAGTCGGTTGGGGCAAGGTGGGCCCATCTCGAATCGTTCCTTCACAATCTGGTAGGCCTCGGGGACCTCGGCAATTGGAATGGCGATGAAGCTACCACCTGCACAAGAAAACTACGAATGTCAGCATAATGGACGAGCTACTACCCCCCATAGGCGAGCTTCAAAGGGTTAAACCTGGGAGCTCGGGACCTTGGATATCAAGGTGGTGCGGCAGTGTAAGGAGCCCGGCGAGCCGCAGGCAATGGTGCGCGCACAGGTGGGCGACCTGCCTATCCTTCTCGCTTCTCAAGCAGCAGATGGCGCGCACCACGTCGAACTGCTCCGACACTTTAGGCCTGCCCCGGCTGGATTTGTGTAGCTTCGGAACTGCAAAAGGAAAGGAAATTAGAATTAGTATATCTAATTCAACCCACGCACACCGAAATAAGCTACCTACTGCTGGCTTCCCCATTTCCCTCTGGAGTGGGAATACGGTCACCCCGTCCATGATACGTGTTGGAGGCTCACCAATCTCCACCGATGAAGAAAAACTGCTTCTTCCATTCACGGACTTTATTAGGCAAGTCCCCGAGAAATTTCTCCCCTGGGCGAGCCTTCAGATAATAATACCCCGCGCCATCCTGCGCCCGCTTGGTCACGGCTAAGAGCTCGCCCAAATCCGCCGAGGTTGTCGCATTCTCATAGCCCTCCGACCCAAAAACAGACAGAGCTGCGATAAGGTTGCTCCACGCATTCGGAGTGAGCTGGGTGATGGCCAGATTATTGTCGGCAAGATATTGGCCAATGATTGGGTGCAGCGGCAACGTAAGCCCGGCCCTCAGAACATCTACATTCAAAGCGGTCATCCCCTCAGGAGGTGAGTCACCCCGCTCATCCATCATTGGGGCAAACATGAAGATGTCCAGTGGGATGCGATATTCCCTGCGTATGATGGGCAGGTCCCATTCATCAATAAGGCTCACCACCTCGCCAGCCTTGTACTCAGAAGGGGCGACTTCTTCCAGGTCGGTGGGGTCGGCGCGAGGTGCCCGATTTGGGCAGGGGAAGCTCGCCGCGTACTCAGCGACATACTCATTCCAATCGAATGGGTGAACCACCTGGGCGGGAACCTGGTACTCTACCAGCTGGGGTTCCGGGAAACCGATTCGGCGAAACCATTCGAGCGTAACTTCCTCCAGGTCGCCACCCTCCTCACCGACCTCGGCAACACCCTCATCAACCTCCTCGGGTCCTTCGTTGCCACTGGCAACTCTTTCCTCTTGGGCGACCTCGCCACCTTCCTCCCACACCTCGCGGTATACAGAGCTGGAGGCTCCTTCCTCCGGATCGGGACGCAGCTCGCTAGGCATCTCGCCACGCGGCTCGCCGGAGACCTGGTGAGCTACCGAGGTTGCCTCGGAGCTAGAGCCGATCTCCACGTACGAGACCCGGGGTAGTTCCTCATCAGTCATTGACCGTTTATCGGGGTTCCGATCCGAAGGGGTCCTACTCGAGAAACGTGTCGACATAGTCTCAGAGAAGTCTAAAAGGTCCTCAGTCCAAAATCCAACAATCTCGATGTCAAGGGAGTCCAAAGGGGTTCTCGGCACAGTCCGCGGTCCAAAGTTCGAATAATTCCAAAAGAAAATGAAAGAAAATCGCAAAAAATGATAGAAGAGAAATGAAGAAAAACTGAATCCTACCTTGAAGAGCCTTCGAAAATCCATCGAGCACAAGAAAAATCGGTCGTCTGGAAAGCTCTGAGAATTCGAAATGCATAAAGTGAGGAAATGAATCCATTTCCCCCTATTTATAGACGTCGGGGCAAGGTGCGATATTCACAAAGTACAGGGACCTATTTGTAAGAAATTTGAAAGATGATATGATTGTGGGCGGGAACCGAGGTCTCAAAAGGCGTGCATGACCCCTGGATTCCCGCACCACGAAGACCAGGAATAACCGCCTTGACCGAGCTCGCCTGATAGCTCGGCAATCGCCCAGAGATAGTTCACCGAATTTCAAGTTCTCCAGCTCGCCTGCACATTTGACGAGGTCATGACACAAGCGAGCTGGGGGGCAAATGTTGGACTGGCGAACTAACATAATTAGTATATGAATAATCGCCAAGGTTTGGCAGGTCGTCAGGACTCACCCGGATCCGTAAAGGTTCGGAGCTCGCCCGCATGGGGATAGCCCACCTGTGTAGCTGGCCCAAAAGGGCTCGCCCCTGTCATCCTAGAGCTCGCCCCTAGCTCGCCTGGTATCCCCAGGAAGGCCTCGCCGAGATCCATCATCGCATAATGTCCATAAGGCACACAAGGCACTGGAGCTCGCCCAAGAGTTCGCCCAAACCACTGAAGCCCACCGCCGAGCTCGCCCATGAGCTCGCCTATTAGTCAAATAGGACCCCGATGGTGCGCTCTTTTTTCCTCCGTCTGGTTTATCCACAAGGGTGGTTTACGGCGAGGTTTTTAACGAGGCCCATCTAGTCTAAGGCATAGTAGTAGGATGAGGCATGATAAAGGAAGCAGTGTGGGAGACCAAGACGAGGGTAAGGAACCCTCGTCAACACCGGAAGCCACATAGGCTCGTAAGGTGCCGTCTCACACTCGCACACCTATAAATAAGACCTCTCTTGTACTATTCACACAATTCTCACATTTCACATAATCAATACAATCCCCATTGCAATATTTCTCTCTCTAAACTCTCTTCTCTCCCTCCCTAAGAACATTAATTCAAAGATTATTGTTTGATAGGATTGATATGTTGTAAAGCCACATAAACAAACACAATCAGCAAATTCTATCAACACAACCCATGAAGGATATATGTCATCAGTGAGATAATATGTTCTATCATATTCTCAACCATTCACAACGTATCTAATCTTTGGTGCTCCGCCTTCCAAGACATCACTAAACATTGGAGATCGATTAAGTACATTAATATCATTGCACGAACTTGGTGTACCAAAGAAAGCATGTCATATCCATAAGTCATAAGATGCAAAAGCTTCCAAAATAATTATTGATTTTCCACTCCTCCCTGCATATTGTCCAGCCATGCTGTAGAACAATTTTTCCATTCCCAATGCGTGCAGTCAATATTGCCTATCATGCCTGGGAAACCACGTTGTTCCCCAACATATAGCAATCTTGCAAAATCATGTTCATTGGGTCTTCTGAGATACTCATCACTAAAGAATGATATGACCCCTTCTACAAAATGTACAGGAGCATGTCTTGTTACAGTTGCACTCATGCGTAAGTATTCATCAACGGCATTGGAGGATGTCTCATACGTCAATACCCTCATAGCTCCAGTGCATTTCTGAATTGGTGAAAGATCTTATCTACCAGTTGCATCAGCTCTTTGTTGAAAATATAGGTCATTGGCAGTAACAACATCCACTATACGAAGGAATATTGATTTTCATATGTGAAATCTACGTCGAAAGATTTCAGGAGTATGTGTCAAATTATCGACAAATTAGTCAGTCATCAAACGCAACTCATCAATCTCTCGCGGTCTTTCACAATACTTTTTTCTGGCTCTAGGAGTTTGATCTCCTACGAGCAGATTAGGATTATTTATGATCATATCCTCTACGATACAATCAAATTGATGATTTTGTTGAGCAACTCATTTTTCCCATTTATCAATTTTCTCTCATGTGTTGTTTGAACTGGAGCTTGAATCTGAATTTATTGACGAGTTTTCATTGAGAGACATTTGCAAAGTGGAATGTAAAGGAGAGTAAGGATATAAGACTTTAAGTGTGTGTAGTCTGATATGAATCCAAATCGTATATATAGAAGGGTATTCAGATAAATACATGTGATGCATGCCAATAAGTGACAAGACAAATGCATGCCATAAAGTGACAAGACAAATGCATGAAATAAGTGACAAGACAAATGTATGCTATTAAATGACAAGACTAGAGGTGGAGCAAATATCGAAAATACCGGTATACCGTACTTATCATACCTAAAAATACCGAATTTATAGAAAATTTTGGTATATCAAAAATTTCGGTACGGTATTGGTATAGAATTTTAAAAAAATTGGTATACCGGTATATACCGAAATATTTTCAGTATAAACCGATATACCGAAAATATTCTGATATCTCGGTATACCGGTATATACCATTTTGGTAATTTATTATTAAAATTTAATATTAAATTTATTTTTATTTAATTAAAATTATATTTCAATTATTTTGGTATGGACCGGTATGGGCGGTATACCGACATAGTCGGTATTTCGGTATGGACCGGTATTTCGGTATAGATCGGTATATATCGAAATATCGGTACAGTACGGTATGCATTTTTTGTATACCAAAATTTGGTATACCGAAAATTTTGGTACGGTATACGTTAAGGGCGGTACGGTACGGTATGGTACGGTATGCCACCCCTAGACAAGACAAATGCAAATCAATAAGTGACAAGACAAATGCATGTCATTAAGTGACAACACAAATGCATGCCAATAAGTGACAACACAAATACATGTGATGAAAGTTAAATTCTGACAATGATGATGTTGGGTTACAGAGCCTGAACGACTGCTTATTGACATGCATTTGTCTTGTTAAGTCATTAAGTGACAACACAAATGCTTCACGTCCCAGATTATTGGCACTAGTCTCTTTGAGAAATACACTATTTTTAAAAATGTTCACTAAAGTTTTTTTACTTTTTGGGAAAAAAGTTCGAATATCTTTTCAATTTTACACTATGTTTGAAAATAATATTCAAAAAAAAAAATTAAAAGAATTACCGAATAGAAGGTAATGTATTCATTGGAGTAATATATTGGGGCAGTAACATTCTAGTGCTTCCTATAGACTACTAACTACAAGTGAGTATCAGAAACTGAAGACATTTAAAAGGAGTGCAAAAAGCACCTTTTCATGTGGCACTGTTTGACATGACATATTACTGTATCTGCCAGATTTTGCATAACCTTCCAACCTGTCCCTAGTGCCTCTAGATTTCCTGTTCCTTTTCCCCTAAAAATCTCACTACGGGGAGAAGCAAGAGAAGCCATTTTGCAGTTGAGATACGGTGCTCCAGTTTTCAAGCCAGAAGAATCGATCATCTTTTTCGATAAGTAAAAACACGCATACTGACATCTGGTTTGGTTATTTTCCTCTGCAATTTGTGACTAAAACGTGGAATGTTGAGTAGCTTCTCCAATGTAGAACGTGAAATTAGGGTTTTCGTACATTTTTTCCTTTTTTTTTTCTTTTTTCTCGTCCATCTCGAAGAACACTGAATCGATTCAAGGCCATTGTAGGCACACATTTTATCAAACAAAATTAAGTATTTGACTAACGAATTGTGTTTTGTTATACAAATGTTGCGGTTTGTTAGGGTACAAGAAGATGAATAAGGGCCGAAGACACCAAATCAACTTGGATGACAACAAGTCGGTGAGAAATGGCCGATTTCAGAGGAAAACAACCAGCAATCAAAAGTACAGAGGTTATGTGAAATGAATCGTAGGTTTAATATGTATTTTTCTATGCATGTGGAAGTTTTTGGGAAGAATGAGCTATAATATTAACTGTAACCCCGGGGAAAAAGGGTTGGCTGGCTTGAATAGGGACTGGTATTGAATGTATAAGTATAGTACACTGGAAGATGTATGGGTACACACATAAATCAACAATAGTGTACCGTCCCAATATTGTTGTGTACTACATGAATTTCATGTGTACTGGACATTGATGCTATAAATGTATGTGTACTATGCGCAGTGTGAATGTACTAGATATTGATATAAGGGACAATAGGTTGTTTCTCTAAACACTAGATGTTCTCTCTCTCTGTCTCTCTCTCTCTCTAAGTGGTTAATTGGTTTTGTGGATGCACTATGCTTGTGAAATCTGCGCAACAAACTTACTTATTTATTTGTGTGCTTATGAATAATATAATGCCTGAGTGTATTTAGCAGAACTGTGATTTAAGTAAAAATATGTATGATACAAGGAAATTGTGGTGTTGTGATCCAGGCTCTTGCGAAGTTTCTGGCTTTGATGTATAGCTACTCTAAGATTTCCATTAGCCAAAATATTGTTCCTCATGAGATAAAAGGGAGGGAGATTCACCATTCATTTCCCATGACTCTTTTCCGAGTGAGTTTTTCTACTATCCTACGCAGTTGCTTATGTTGTCTAATATTGTTTCGCAAGAATTTCTTTTGTGATAATGGGGATAAAGAGTTCTAAATGCACTAGAGTAGGTCTCCCGTGCAATATTGCACGGGTGCAATATATGCCAAAAAAAGAAAATTTTGAAAATTCGCGGGTCAATAGGGTCAAAGTAACAAAATTCACGGATCTTGAACGGGTCGGGTCGGATTTGGGCAATTTTCAAATTTCAGGATTTTCGCTATACTGTATGAGTAAATTTATGCTACTATAAGGTCAAATGTGTACTACTATAAGAACAAATGTTATTTTTTTTACATATATTCATTTATTTTTGTAGAAAATAAACATGTTAATACAATGTAAGATTAATATGTGTATTATTATAAGAAAAAATATTCGTTTTTCATAAATATTTATTGATTTTTATAGAAATTATTATTTTTTAAGATGCAGTAGCACACATTTTGTCTTACAGTAGCACACATATGTTCATGTGGTATACATTCTGGAATTTTGATAAAATTAATTTTTTAAGATGTAGTAGCACACATTTTGACTTACAGTAGCACACATTTTGTCTTACAGTAGCACACATATGTTCATGTGGTATACATTCTGGGAGTGGCGAGATAGTAACACATGTAAGGTATTATTACATTAGCAACATATTATCAACATAAAACTAATAATAAAATGAAAAATAAATTAAGAAACACATATTTGTTCTTGTAAAAAAACATATTATTCTTATAGTTACTTTAAAAGTACAAAAAAATAACTTTTTAAGATGTAGAAGCACACATTTTGTCTTACAGTAGCACAAATATGTTCATGTGGTATACATTCTGGAAGTGGCGAGAATTTTCCTTAAAAATTTTATTGGATCCGTGAATTTT
Source organism: Prunella vulgaris (assembly GCA_026898435.1). Lineage (NCBI taxonomy): Eukaryota > Viridiplantae > Streptophyta > Magnoliopsida > Lamiales > Lamiaceae > Prunella > Prunella vulgaris. The sequence continues at coordinate 648,205 of JAPKLY010000058.1, read as the reverse complement.
CATTTGGGGATATTGCACGGGTCGGATTTTGTGCAATATTGCATACGAGTTTTTGTGAATGCACTATTATCTGCAAAAAAAAGTTTGAGTTTTTCTCTTTTAATGGGATTTAATGTGTGACATAATTGTGGGAATTCTTCTCTGGATGTTTTATTGAAGGAAAACATACTGCCACTAATATGTTGAATATGTGGAAATGAGCAGCATTTTGATATCTGTGCGAGCATGTTGATTACACAGGACATATTTGGGTCCCGCTTTTGTCAAATATAAGTTGTTTCTATCTCAGCTTCACATAATAACTAATAAAGATATTAAACCTATGTAAATTGAAATAAGATTCTCGTATTTTTATGTGAATGCATATCCTATGTTACTTTCCTATTTGGCAGTGATTGACTGCTGTGTAGTCAATCTTTTTACTTATAAAATGGAGTGTTGGTAGAAAGATATTGTTGCTTCTAATAAAGACTTCTGGAATTGCAATCTACCAATTTCGCTGTTAATGTTGGACCCTTGTGTGGTTTATTATATGGAAGATAAAAAAATTTAGTTGATGGTGCTGATATTTCTTTTTCCTCTATATTTTCCTTTTTTTTTTTGGGACCTCGATCATTAGTTGCAACTTGCAAGGGTGTGGTATGGACTGGACTTACAGCTATTTTCAGTCCTTATATATATGCCCTTAGATGTCCTCCTTTTCAATATGACTTGTTAGAGTTAGATATTTCTCAAGCAAGACATTATTGGGATATCTTATTTTATCTCCAGATTGGGTGGTGAAGCAAGATTTGTGGTTAAGTTCATCTTATGTTTGCTTTGGTACATGGGTGATGGGACACAAATTTTAAAATCCTAATGTTCACGGGTTTGTGGGTGATATGAAAATTGTCCTATAAATTGCATATTTGATACTGTATCGGAATTTTGGTATGTATGGATATTTTGATATTTATCTTTTCATATAAAAATTTTGGTATAAAGAAGGTTATACATGTGTTGGTATGCATTTTGAAATGATATGCATGTTTTTTAATCAAATACTAACTTTATTGAAATACAGATTCTTTCGGTATTTCTATACATATTGAAATACAGATTCTTTATTGTGAATATGGTA
>JAPKLY010000058.1:559110-647075 GCA_026898435.1 Prunella vulgaris | reverse complement strand
AGATTCTTTATTGTGAATATGGTACACTGGAAGATGTATGGGTACACTGGAAGATGTATGGGTACACTCATAAATCCACAATAGTGTACCACCCAACATATTTGTGTACTACATGAATTTCATGTGTACTGGCCATTGATGCTATAAATATATATGTACTATGCGTAGTGTGAATGTACTGAATATTGGAATAGGGGACACTCATATTTTCATAAAAGTAGCTGGACGTTTGTTCGTGCTTGGAGTAGAAATCATGGTGCCTAATTAGACACAGTTTCAGTTTGACCAAAGGACACTAAATTTTGTTAAAATTCAATATGATGCAAATGCAATTTCATGTTAATTTGGTCATCACTCTCTTGACTATCTGCTGATCGAGTTCCTTGTCTTATTGTTGGAAGATTATGCATTTTGGTTAATTGGTGTAGGGACAGTACTATTGTTAGTTAATAAATGGTCTGATGTAATGAATACAGGGAATAGCGCTCGACATCCTCGTTAAAATGGGCTATATTCGATCCCATCATTTCTGGCTGGACACGGAGCATGTTGAGAAAGCAATTCAGAATGTTCTAGTCTGTGCTCAGATGTTGTTATTCTCCGTTCTCCAGCAGTATGCATATCATGTTGCATCTTACAGTGGGGACATCAAAGCTAAACTAAAATTGCAGAAAAAGGATGACTGATATTCGATCAAGGTATACATTCAATGGAAAATAGCAGAAGACTCAACTTGTGCACAAATCTATGTTATTGCATGACTGGAGGTGGGAAGCAGCAGCAAAGCATTGAGACATACTCTTAATCTTTTTATTCAGCTATGTAATGATGAAATGTAACAATTCAGGCCCGAAGCTCCATTCCTGTTTTCGATGAATCATATTTGTTTTGGGTGTTACATACAACTTCAATTCCTATTATAATTTTTCAAATTGAAGATCTCTAAAACTTTCATCTATGCAGAGTTAATCTTTTCCTAAGCGGTAGTGGAGATAAAATAGGCCCCAAAATTAAGAAATATTATAATGCGATTGTAATGTCATTGAAATCAATACAGTCAACCGGAAAAAATACACTTATTCTATTAGCTTTACAAGGTTTACTGAACCAATTTCGAACCCTCGTACGAGAAGAGGCTGACAGCGTTCTTATAGCTCACTTCAACCAGTTCTTTCTCGTCCATCTCCAGTAAATGCGCAACATAAGCAAGTACGTTATGAATGTTGGTTGGACGATTAATGTTCTCAGGTAAAGCAGATGTAGAGGTACTTGGTGTCATTTGAAGATGAGCTATTTCCATCACCAATTGACTCTTTCGGAGGGAGAGCATCTGGTCCATCTATCTCCAAAAGAATCCTTTCAAGAGGTACGGACTTTAGCATTTTCCTCGCCTTGCTTTCTTTCATCGACATCAGGAACCCAAAAAATGAGAAGTAAGCACCAAGTTTGGACAATTCAAGAACCATCTCAGCAGAACCAAGATAAGAATGCAACACTAAACCAGCAGAAAATGGCCCCATAGATTTAAGTATTTCAAGAAGATCAGTACTAAGCTCGTACACAGTGGATCGAAGCTGGTTTCTTTAGCTCTTTCGCAAGTGAAGCTGTTGGCGGAAAACGTCAACTTGATCTGTGAAATCTATTTACTTCCCCCTTGATCCTTTATCCAAACCAATCTCTCCAACTGCAGCAGCAGGAGTAGCTGCAAGGGAATCCTTCAAAGTCTTCAGCCAAACTTAAGTTCTATCTGATGTAAACCAGGGGTGAAGGCCAAAATTGGGAACAATAGAAGGATATGTGTCACTCATCTCCTTGACCAAATGCCAGTCTTTCTCAGAGATGCCGTTTACGGCGAAATGAACAACCTATTTGATGAGCACATGAGTTGAATGTAACTCTTGGAACTTGCAAGTGACAATGAGAATCAAATAATCGAATCATTGATCAAAATCTGTCCAACTTTATATATTCCCAAGTAGATAAATAGCTTCAAAAGCAATATCTGCAAATGTACAATAGATGTGAATTTTTCAAGCAAATACAATATGGGAGTTAATTGTTTTCTCATTAATCATTTAACTCTCGTTAATTCTGCAGAAATCTGAAGGTCTGTTGAGCAGCATATGGGGAAACCATCGGATAATTTTGAGTTAACTACACGAAATTTTTTCAAAAAATTTATACTTTGTACTCAAAATCTTCAATCAATTATAGCAAAAATATCTCTTAGTACTGCCAAATTAAGAAAAAACAATTCCATTGATCACCACGGATGATAAATACTTGAAGGAAAATTTGACAAATCAAAGTAGGAAAGAGAGAGAGAATAAAGAAACCTGGAGATTGTGCGGTAGTGCAATCGATTGTGGGTATGGTATGATTATTAATCAAGACCATTTCACGTACCTCCAATTTCATCTACAAGGACAGGGAATGAGGTGTTTTGATTGATCTTCAATGCCCTACATTCGCCTTTGAATGTAACCGTTGGGATGCACTCCATTAAAGTCGTAATATCCGAGATTGATGAACACCGACCAAAATTGCGAAAATTGCAATTTGATAGCGAGCTCAGCTTACGGAAGAATTGGATACCGGCAATTCCCATTTGAAATTCGAAATTTGAAATTCGCCCCAATCTAATATCCAATATATGACAGCCTTACTCTAACCCTAGATATGATTGCTCTGGATTTAGAAAGATCCACAAAAGATTAGCGGAAATAACAGCTGTAAAAAATATTGTGGCATTTTCGTGATTAATAGGAAGATTAATGGCCTTTGTTTATTAGATTGAACTCAGATGAAATGATGGAAAGTAAGTACACTGAACTGAGATTAGACATAGAAAGTAGATACCGGCCTGTTATTATCAAAAGTAAAACGAGTAATACTATTCAAAATAAGTGCACAGTACAAATGATGTATACAAAAATTTGCCCCAGCTTTCCGTACAATATATAACCTACTAGTCGACTCTCGACCCGGTCGATGCACTTCAGTGGGTGTTCCAACATTCACAAAACAGGTGTGTAACAGCGTATTGGGTGTGTAAAGCTATTAATTAGTATCACATAATAGTAAACAATTAAAGCTAATTTAATCTTATGTATTCAAAATCCCAGCTAACCCGCCTTTCTCTTTCTCTCTCTCTTCATCTTCAAGAAGTTTTAACCATTTTAATCCAAGATCACATCCAGCATTGGCAGCAATTGCAAATTGATCTTTAGCCATCTCAACTGGATTATACTCGGCATTCTTCCTCGATTTTACGCGTGCTGATGCCTTCTTCTCATAAAATTTCGTTACTGATTCAGGAACTTGAACACCTGCAACATTTGTATCATTAACATCAACTGGCGTGCAATTAAGTATCCTGAAAGACCAACATGAACCATTTTCGAGATATTATATTCTTATGGGAGTGATTTCAATATGTTTCTCGCAACCTACTTAAAATATACAACTCTATACAATTCGAGAGTTGAGACAATTCAACTTTTTGCTAGCAAGGTTATTACCACAATAGGGAAATCTAACTTAGTCGATTTGATTTCCCCACTCCATGTTATATCTTAACTGTAGTGTCAGAAATTTCTAGCTAAGTTTGATATAGGGCATGTTTTAGATCAATACTCAGTAGTGAGAAGTGCTTATGAAATTTAAAAGCTGAGCCACATCAGCTTTAAAAAAAACACTTCTCACCATACAAATAGAGATCCAAAACAGGCTCTTAGAAAAGTCAAGCTTGCTATTTAGTTAAGCAAGTCCTAAATTTCGATTATCTGAACTCTATATACCTGGTCATTGTTTCTTCATTCATAACTAATTTCCCAATATCAAATTTTACTCTCCATCTTAAAATGAGATTGGGAAACAGAACACTCAAATTCTTATTTTAAGATCAGAAAAGGGTCGAAAGGAAAATAAAAAGAATTAAGTAAAATATTCCTATTGCGGGAAATAAAACATCATTCTCAACAGATTGAAGCTTATACAGACAATGGTTCTACATCCATAGACTCCTTAAGTTCATGAAATCAGCATCCTCTCTTACTCGGGAATTTCATGATTATGCTTATATTAAGGAAGCACATTTGCCTAATTTTCGTTGCATGAGCTAAAGTTTTCCAAAGTATACATCGTCTTGAGAATATTCTGTCACATAATAGTCTAATGTGGGTTTTCTTCCATTTCAGCCATCTTGTTGAGTCTTGAAAGCACAATGAATAACATCAAAATATGAAAAATGGGTGGGGTGGCTGTGGTTGAGTTCAGCTAATCCCCTAACATATAGTCTTCTTTTTCCTTTTCATTTTTTTTTATAATACATTTCCGTCGCACTTGAAATTTCTAGCTAGTACCCCAAATAATAGACTAAATAGGGTGGAGGCAACAAGGAGGAATGCAGATACTACTATTTCTTTTCTTATACAGGCACTGGGTGAAAAAATATGTTGTTTGGAAAGTACTGCCAAATGGTATATTCTTTCATTTTTTCGCAAGACTTATAAATTTGAATTGGAAAATCATCATCATTTAGTAGGAAACGACTGTGCATTTAATTAGCAATAAAACTCATAGAAAACTCTCAGCAACAGTTCAATTCATTTTGCCATTAGTTACAATAGGACATGGAGCAAACACATAAATCAAGTGTCCAAATCCAAACCAACAGTACATAATCTATTTAGTTGCCTACAAACTTGAAATTCGTCCCATGGGAAGGAACTAACCTGCAAGGAGAAGAGATCCATAAGCTACGGCGGCACCAGCATGACCCTGAAATCAAATTTCAAAAGTTTAAAAAGTCAATTAATGCATAGGTTTTAATAGGATAGAATATTCAATCACCCTCAAGTCGATACATATCTTTCAAAATAGATATACAAGGGATTAATATACTTTTTGGTCCCTAAAGTTTGCCTTTTTCTATTTTGATCCCCCTCCTACACTCACTATCAAATTGGTCCTAAAAATATACTATACTCTCAAATTCATCCAACCGTTAGTTAATTGGCTTACAGAATGAACTACATTGGGTTACTAAATGTAATTATTTAAAAAAATTGCACTTGAGCGTAATCATCTCTAAAATTTAAAAATATATATATATACAAAAAACTTTTAAATATTACATTTGGCACCCCCAAATAGTTGATTGTGTTAAGTCAACAGAATGTCAAGTGAGACCACATGCGAGTAAAAGTGTACTTTCAGGATCAAACTTGATAGTGGGTGAAAGAGGAGGACCGAAAATATAAACTTTAGTTACCAAAAATGATATTAACCCTTAAATTAGTCCGCATAGGCCATAAAATCATTTCAGCAACTTCTACAGGAGATATGCTACTATAGTTGTTTAATTAAAACATTATTGCTTGAAAAGCAGTTAAATCCCAAGAACCACAGGCTTTGCCTACCTTCTCAGATGCTCTATGGAAACACCATATGGCAGAGGAAACATCCTGCTTCACACAATCCCCAGCCAAGTATACAGCTCCTAGGAGATAGAGAGCACCAGGATGCAACTAGAATTCACAAGTTCTAGTAAGGTTTCAACACCATATGTAACAACACTATAGCAAAGAGTTGCTAGAACCTGTGCATTTTTGGTGGTACAATACCTGGTCAACTGCCTTCTCCAAATAATAGAAAGCTTGCTGATCCGAGGCATAAGGATTCTGCCAAAGTATTAAACATTAGTAAAAATACTATGGTCCGGAAGACAACTTTCTCTCATTGGAACAAGATAGAGAAATGGAACATAAATGTCTGTGAACAGTACAGCCACAAAATTACATTCCACCAAGTGCGCAAATTCAGTGATATATCTCCTGAACAAATTTAAAAAGGTACATTGAATTAAAATCAGAAGTTTTTTATAGACACCTAAATTATTCAGCTTAATTTATTGTCTTTCCACAAAACTATGATTCAATCATTATCACTGCTGTAGGAAATTCAAAAGTATATACGAGGATGATTTGGTATCAGAATCCACCAACTAAACTAGTCGTTGAAGTTAAATATATTTCATAGATGACTTGAGACTATGTGGAGCATGTCTACAGATTCCAAATAACAATTTAGACCTTAAAGTCCAACCACGTCGCATATATTGAATGGTTGAGAATGGTAGGAGATTGACAGCACTACATAATTTGAGGTGCATAAGAACTATAATATTTGTTGTAGATCATTGATTCGACTAAGGAAAGAGTCGAAACACTTTGTGGTAAGTTCAATTATGGCGTGAAGTTTGTTTAATTTCATCACGACAAACCCCCATAAAATAACTTCACTAGCTAGAGTAGAGAACAAGTTGATATTTTTGGTTCAAATGAAAATTTAACCTCAGCTCTTAGATTGCAACCAAGATCATACTGTGCATCTGGATCCCCCATCTCTGCAGCTTCTACTAGCAACGCAGCTCCTCTATTAACAGTAAAAGAATTAGTGAATGTGTTAATACTTTTGCCAAAGCACAACTACCTTAAAGAACAGAGCATAATTTCAAATTTATGGGGAAGGATCTAGTGAATTGTTAACAAGATAAAAGGCGAAGAAGTCGAGAGTTTTCCAGTCTCGGATGATTTAGTAAAATCAATATGTGAATGTGTAGGACCCTCCCACAATGAAAACTTACAACAGTAAAGTACGTTATCTTACACAGCTTTATTTGCACCAGGGCAGAAATGGTATTTCAGATGTATTTTTGATAACCAATACCTAGCATGGGCACTAGAGTTGTCAGCTTCAAGAGCCAACTCAAAATTTTCCTTTGCTTTCTGACAACAACAAACAAACAAAAGAATGTCACACAACAACGAAGAAGATTTACTTCGATATTAATCACTATAAAATAGTGACAGAGATAGGTAAAGAAGTCACTGATACAGCACATGCAATTATCGAAACAGAATTTTTAATAGCCAAAACCTCCAAAAGCTAGATTAAGTAAATTAAAAGAGTAAAAAGAAGAGAGTCTAATTAAGACTAAAATTTCTTGAAAGATCATGAGCTAACATAAGAAACACTATTGAAGACATAATACAAGGCCTCCATTAACAAATCCAGATAAATTTTAGATCACCACAATATCTATTTTGCCCAATCCCCAAGAAAGGAAAAAAAAACTAATAGTGAAACCCCCTAAAAGCCACAACTCGAGGGGTTCCCAACAAGAGAGTGCAACTTATTATTTGTCCTTACCATAATCGACTAATTCATAGGCTTACTCATATAAAGTCTAAAATAATTTGATGAACCCACTTTTCCTTTACACAACACAAACGTTTTGCATTAAATAATTGCAAGATAGATCTCATAAATATTAATACCACAAGCAAGAAGATCATGATGACAATATTAGCACCACATAAAATCATAATCTTCCCATATTTACTACATATGCTGCCATAAATCTAACTAAAATAAGGTCGACATGATAGCAAAATCCATAAGCCCCAGCTATCCCCAACTGGCCAACCCCCACCCTTCAATTTCTAGGAACACTCCAATATCTGTAACACAAAGGATAAATTCACTGAACTACAATTGCCCTCATAGTTCATTCATTGAAAAACGAAATTACCGTAAGCCCAGAGATCAGACGCTTGTCACCTATTTCACAGTGATCAATAACTCTATCAATTTCCTTGAGAGCGCTAAACCCTTTTGCTATGAATTCCATTGCCTTCTTAGTCCTACTATGCAATCCTCTCTGTAATAGAAAGCAAAGGAAAGCGTGAAAGTGTGAAATAAACAAAAAAACCTTATCAATATATGATAAAATAACTAACCCATGAATTGAACTGGGAAAAAGCCGATGCTGCAGTTGATTGCCTATGAGAAGGCCTCCTAGTTATTGCTCTGAACATTTTTCTCCTATAGTCAATGTAAGGAACTAAAATTATCCACACAAAAAGGCAACAGAAATGTGATCAAATGCATAAAGCAACATCACAATCAAAGTTCTTGTCGAATGTCATGTTATTCAGAGGAAACAAAACGAAGACGCTTATTGCTAGGTTCCTTCCCATTTTCGTCCTTCAATCAATATCCTTTTATATTACAAATGCTTTGATAACTATTACTCATTGAAAATCCAAAAGGCAGGAAATAGCTACCTGATTGACGATGGAGAGAATATGTTCGTGAAGGATTCAGTGGCTGCGCTGCTCAACTCTTTTGCCTGGAAAGGGTATAGCTTAGCCGCCTGCTCATAATGATTCTGGTAACAGGTTCCTTCTCAAATTGTGTCTCTGTACACGCGGTTTCGCAATTTATATTCTTCAGAATTGAGTGTTTCGTCTGAAGAATTAGGCAGCTTCGTTCTTCAGAAATCTGGCGATATTGTTTTGGTCGATTTGCAGTGCTGCCTTTGGTTTAAACTTCAGAGTGATGATTTTGTGAATCCAAAAACAAAGATGGCGATGTCAATTTGGTATGCAATTCAGTTTTCTTGTTTTGCAGTTTCCGGTATGAACTCGCCGGAGAACGTGACGGCGATTACCTCTATTTCTGATGAGTGTTGAGCTTTTCTACACTTTCTACGGGCCGTACAGATTGGGCCGGCTTGTTCCTATTAATTGTTTCTTGGGCCCGGTTATTTGGAACTCATTTTATTTCACGCAGTAATATACATTTAGGTGTGTAGTGTTAGTTCATATACAGTGTAGTGTTAGTTCATATACAATATGATTTTAGTTCATTCACTATGACATACTACGTGTGGTGTTAATTCATATATAGTGTGGTCTTAGTTCATATATATTGTCGTGTTAGTTCATATACAATATTTTATGTCATTTATCTCTAAAAAAATCAAATATCAAAATATTTAAAATAAATTGTTAATCATCATAAAATTTAGTGTGTGTATTATTCGCATAATATTTTACCAATTACTAAGAGTAAACTTCTCCCTACCATCACACTCGCTAATGTATGTTAGTACCTTCTTTCCAAATGATTGCAAATATATGTTGAATACCTTCCGTCCACATGCATAAGAAATAATCATGCAAATGGCAGTAATTAGTTTAATTTTTTAATTTAAAAAAATCAAATAATATTATCTAATAAATTTAAATTTTTACTCTCAATTTATGTTACTATATGGACAAATGCATGTTACTATAAGGAAAAATATATATTATTTTCCAAACTTAATATTGTTATTTATATATATTTATTTATCTGTACTAAATAAATATTTTTTCATAGAATATAAGATAATGTGTATTAATATATCAAAAAATATTAGTTTTTTCATATATATTTATTTATTTTTATAGAAATAATTATTTTTTCATATAATAACACATATAAAATAGTAAAAAGTGTGTTATTACATTAATTAATATACCTAAATTTAAAGGAATGATGATTAAATTAAAAACACATATTTATTCTTATAGAAATGCATTTTATCCTTACAATAACATGCATTTGCCCATATAGTAATACACATTTGCTCATATAGTAACACAAACTGAAGAGCAAATATGTGTTACTATTAGAGCAAATGTGTGTTACTATCTTATAAAATATTGTTGTTTTACATATATTCATTTATTTTTATAGAATAAATAATTTTTCATTAATGCAAGAGCAAAATGTGTGTTGCTATAAGAACAAATGTTGATTATTTACAAATATTTATTTATTCTTATAAAAATAATTATCGTTTTCATATAATAATGCATGTAATCCATGAAACAATATTACTAGATTTAAAATGATGATGAATAAATTAAGAAACACATATTTATTCTCATAAAAATATATTTTACCCATATAGTAACAAACATTTGTCCATATAGTAACACAAACAGGGAGATAAATGTATGTTACTATCTTATAAAATGATGTTATTTTACATATATTCATTTGTTTTTTATAGAATAAATAATTTTTCACATAATGCAAGAGCAAAATGTGTGTTACTATAAGAACAAATATTGACTATTCACAAATATTTATTTATTTTTATAAAAGTAATTATATTTTTCATATAATAACATGTGTTACATGAAACAATATATCTACATTTTAAATGGATAATAAATAAATTAAAAAATGCATATTTATTCTCATAAAATATATATTGACCTTATAGTAACAAAAATTTGCTCATATGGTAATACAAATTGAGAAATAAATGTATGTTACTATAAGAGTAAATGTGTGTTACTATATATATAAATATTTATTTATAATATAATATTAAATGTATATTTTAATTAATACAATAATTAAAAAATAAAAATGAACTTAAAATAAGGGGTAAATGAAGATGTCGTGAACTTATATATTAGTTTGTAGCTGGGGGGGCCTAGGGGAGGTGCGAATTAGTATAATATAGGCGTTCATGGGATTAGGGGGTGGGAGGGAGGGAAATTAGTACATGGGCTTGGGGTGGAATGACTACGTATGTTTGCGCGTGGGTCTTTTAATTTTTGTATTATATATTTGAAAATTTCTATTTTAAAAATTTCTATACAAATGTTGTTCTTAATTAAATTAAGGCAAAGTATTATGTTATGATATGCACAATAAATATTATGGTCAACAATAATTTATTCATACGTATTTTGAAATTTGATTATTATTTAGATATATAATATAAAATATTATATATGAACTAACACCACAATGTACATATACTAACACCACATTGTATATTGTACGCAAATAAAATTTGCACCGAATCAAATGACAACACACGTGTATATAAAATAAATAAATATCGACCTAATTTACTATTCTAATTTAGAGAATTTAATTGAATTAATTCTCGAATTAAACAATAAAATATTTATATTTATTGTACACGATACAAGTCGTCAAAATTACGAGTTTCTCGATGTTCGTATGCGGCAATAAGTGCTTGATTTTTCATATTTATTCTAGACCATAAATATCTCGTATAAATAAACAAATGATTAAATCAATCAAGCTAAAATTTGGGTGATTAACTAATGATGTAAATCAAATCGACATCAGTCAATCGCAGCGCACCATGTGTCGATGCTAAGAAAGAAAAGTTCTTACTTTCCACCCTATAAATCGGGGTCATTCTTGTTCACTCAAACATGGTCCAGACCAACGACCACAACAACGAAGACGAAAGAGCAACGAGCAGCAACAACGATCCTCTCAACATATGAGTTTGAACTAAGAGGATCATGCAGTCAGATTCGAAGATTCATGTCATTCTTCATCAAATCTGAAGTTGTTCATCATCAAAAGCAGATATAAACAGTATTTTGATCCAGGATCAAGGGCCTAAATCCCTTCAATAAGGCATTTTCCTTGAAGATCAACAGCGTTCTTCGTCGCCTTCAACCGTTCTTTGTCAAATACAAGCAGAAACATCGATTGATTCAGAAATAAGGAGTGGCATCCTTCTGATCAGGCATTTTTCATCCAGAAGCACTTGAAGATTCAAAAGCGTTCTTCGCCATACTTAATTGTTCTTCGCCAAGTTGAACCACAAACACCTTCCCATCAGAGATCAAGGTCTAAGACCCCTCCAATCAAGTGTTTTTCACATCAAATTCAGGCTTGAAGATTCAAAAAATGTTCTTCATAAAAAAATTTAGAAAATAATGTTTAATCCAAAACAAGACGTTGCAATCAGTGAGTAAACGTTATCAAGTCAAGTCAAAGCAAGCTCAAGATTAGAATCAAATGATCAAAGCTAGAGAGAGAACCCCTTCAAATATTCAGTTACTGAAAGCATAAATTGAATATCATTTTTTTATGTAAATAAAATCTATTTTCACATAAGTTGTATGCCCAGTAAATGAAATAACACCACATAGTATAACTAACACCTCACACAAAAATATGTATTATTGTGTGAAATAAAATTGGCTGTGCACGAGAACTATTTTCTGGAGTATTGCTCACATAATACCCATTCTAAACTAAATGAGTATGAAATATTCGAAATATTATTCTCTTTCATTTTCAACAAAAATACTCTGTAAGTACACTCATCATACCAAATACGGTCAAAGTAGAGAAATTCAAGCAACGAGAATTTTTTTGCCAGCATAGAAGTTGTCCCACGAGAACTTTTTTCCGCCATAGAAGTCCTACAGGGTAGGGCTGTTCACAGTACAGACCAAAATGAATGTTCAAATATTTTTAAGTCTATATTTGAATTCAATTATTTTAAAATATGAGTGTCGTGTGTACGGATATTTTATTTTTGGTACGAATATGAATGAATTTTTGTTTACAAATGAAACGATTCAAACCAGAGCAAAACTGAGTGGAGAATCACATTTTTTACTTCTTCTTTTTTGCTATACCCTAATTTTCTTTTATTCACAAAATTCTTTAAAAAAAAATTGATGCACACTAATACAACACATGTTCAACAAATAATCAAACATATATTCTTTCAAACTCAAACATAATATTTGTTGAAGATATATGTTATCAAAACATATATCCTTCATGACTCCGGGGTCCTAAACGCATTGTTTCTAATCACTGTTATTGATAGAATTTACTAATGATGTATTTTATGTGACTATTATAACATATTAATCCTATCAAACAATAATCCAAGAATGTGTTCTTGGATGGATAATATAGGGAGAGAAAGTAAAGAGTTTAGAGAGAGAAAGTAAAAGTGTATTATGATTAAGTTGTCTCAAGAATGGTACAAAGGAGACCTATTTATAGGTGTGCAAGTGTGAGGTGGCACCTTATGAGCCTATTGGGCTCTTGGTGTTGACGAAGGTTCTTGACCCCCATCTTGGTCCCTCACAATGCTTCCTATACAATGCTTCGTCCTACTACATATATGCACTATTTAGATATTTGTGACCCTGATCCCTCATGTTGGGCGAGCTTCCTAGCGAGCTCCATTGCCTTGTGTTGTTCCTGGGAACGATGCAGTGTGGACTCCGGCTTGGCCTCCGTGGATAGGGGCGAGCTTCTTACCAAATGAGGAAGCTCGCCTATGGCCCTCTATCTCCTGGTGCAATTAGCCATTGATTTCGGCCCGTAGGGAGCTCGGGCGAGGTTCTCACCTATCTCGCCGAGCTTCCCTATGTTAACCCCTTGGATTAAGTTCGCCTATCAACATTTGCCCCCCAGCTCGCTCACATCATGATACCTCTAATGTGTGGGAGAGCTGACTTATCTCTGTGGATAGAGGCTCGGGTGTTGGCGAACTATCTCTGGGCAAGTGCCGAGCTTATGGGCGAGCTTCATCGTGGAGGTTGGTAGGCTGACGTGGTGCGGGAATCAAAGCATCGTGCACGCCTTTTTAGGCGTTGTTTCCCGCGTCCATCATGATGAACTTTCAAACTTTTTGCAGATCGGTCCCTGGATTCTTTGAATATTCAAGCTCGCCCTCGTGTCTATAAATAGGCGAAGGCAAGATCATTCTTCACTTTTGCATCTTCATTTCTCCAAGCAATTTTCCAGCGATCGACTTCCTTGCATCCGACGAGTTCCCGATTGTTTCTCAAGGTAGAAACTCACTCCTTGTTTCCCTTTCTTCTCTTTCTTCCTTTCGATTCTTCTGGTTTTTGGAAACTCTGGACGTTTTCGGTGACTCTTCGGGTTCTCCGATCATCTTCGTACCGCAACTCCGGCAGTCGGAACTTTGGATATATTCCTGGACTTTTTGGATTCCGTTCGAACCATGTCAACTCAAACGCTGAGCTAGACTCATTCGAACCGTAATCCTGGCAAGTGACCCATGGCTGAAAATGAACCAATCCCCCAAATAACTCTGATAATGATTGGCTCTAGTTCTGAGGCGACCTCAGTAGCTTGCCCAGACTCCGGTGAGCTTCTCGGCGAGGTTCGCTCCGATTCGGGGGGAGTGGCCTCCAATTCTGTATATCACGAGGTATGGGAGGAAGGCGACGAGGTCGCCCATGAGGAAAGAGTTGCGAGTGGCAACGAAGAGGCCACCGAGGTTGGTGAAGAGGCCGCCGTGGTTGGTGAAGAAGGGGGTGACCTTGAGGAAGTCACAGTCAAGTGGTTCCGCTCCATCGGCTTCCCGGAGCCCCAATTGATCGAACACCAAGTTCCTACTGACGTTGTCCATCCCTTCGACTGGGAGGAGTACGTCGCCCAGCATGTGGCGAGCTTCTCTCTCCCCGGGCAAACTTATCGGGACTCGGCGAATAAATCCGACTACAAGGCGAGCGACGTTCAGAGCATTATCACCGAGTATCAACTCGCCCAGTTCCGTGAAAAATTCCGAATCCCCCTTGACATCTTCTTGTACGCCCCGGGGAAGAAGGAGCGAGTTGATGCACCTCCGGCGGGGTTGACGGCCATCAACTTTCACACTCTCGAGGCCGGGCTCACCCTGCCCTTGCATCCGATCATTGGCCAATTCCTGCTTGATAACAACCTCGCCATTACACAGCTCACCCCCAATGCCTGGAGTAGCTTGTTGGCGGCGTTGGCAGTCTTCGGATTGGAGGGGTATGAGAACCGGATGACCACCGCCGAGCTCAATGAGTTGTTCACCGTCACTCGGCAAGTGAATGATGGGAAAGGGTACTATTACCTCAAAGCTCGCCCTGGGGAGAAGTTTCTGGGAATCCTCCCGAATAAGATCCGTGATTGGAAACAACAATTCATTTTCATGGGGGGAGATTGGCGAGCTTCTTCCAACTACACAGGGCAGGGAGTCCGTATTTTCTCTCCTGAGTAATACGGAGAAGCTAGCAGTAGATCGCCCTATTCGGTGTGCGTGGGTTGAATTAGATTTACTAATCTAATTCCCTTCTTTTGCAGGTTTGAAACACCACAAGTCGAGCCGGGGGAAGCCTGAGGTGCCTGTCGAGTTTGACGTGGTGCGAGCAGTTTGCTACTTGAGAAACAAAGAAGATCGCGACGTCGCCCACCTCTGTCAACACCATTGTCTTCGACTCGTCGGGCTTCACACATTGCCGCATCATCTGACGGTTCAAGGCCCCGAACTTCCAGGTTTATAACATTCCGAACCTCACCTACTTGGTGAGTAGTTCGCCAGGTTCCTGACCCTCATTCTCTCGAATTTTGTAGGTGGTGACTGGGTGACCTTCGGGACCTTTGAGATCCCCTCGGCTTACGAAATCCTAGCGCGCCGGTTCGCTATGGGTCCACCCCGCCCAAACAAACTTGCCCTGCCCTCGATACTCACATTGGACGCGAGTAAGAAAGTCAAGCCTGTCCCAAAGAAAGGCGACGTAGGTGGGTCTGTGGCCCAAAAGGGGTCGACTAAGGCCCCAACAAAATCTAAGACTGCGGAGGTCGCCAGGACCAAACGGAGAGGAGGGCGAGCTGGGGCTACGACCGAGCGAGGTTCCCACCAGTCCAAGAGGGGTCTCCACAGTGGAGATGGGTCTCGAGTGGGGGATGATGACGCTCAAGCTCGCAAGAGAGCTCGCACGGGTCTTCGCAATGATGAAGGGTCCGAGCACGCCGAGCGAGCTGACACAAGGTCGGCGTAAGGTGGGTCCTCCCATTCGACCGCTCCAATGGCGGTCACACCTCTCCGGAGGTCGCCACCTTTCCCATCTCCTTTCGGGGTCCAAACCAACGATGACACGCTTCTGGGTTGGGACCCCGAGCGAGCTCAGTAAGTAGCTCGCCACCTCTGCCTTGACCCTCATCGTTTTCTTATGTTTTTCTTTTCCAACTCTAACTGTTTTAACTTCGCTGCTATGCCCCCATTGCCCATCCGAACAGGCACGAGGCCATCCACGCCTACGAGCAATCTCGCTCTCTGACCTCAATGCGCAGCCTTTCTCCGGGCCTTGCTCGGAACACTGTGAGCGAGATGCCGAGGTTCTGGTCCGCTCCCCAGTTGGCAACCATCGAGAGCCTGAACCTGATCAAGAATGCCCGGCTCTCGATGCACTATGCGAGCGGGCTATTGCTCGCGAACCAGAAGGTGATCGATCAGGCCGCCCAACTGGAGGAAGGTCGCCAAAAGAGAAATGAGGCTTATTTGGCAATGGCGGAAAAGGCCGATAAGCTGAAGAAGGCTTTAGAGCTCGCCGAGGGGAAGGCGGTTGCGGCTCTGGCATCTGAGAACAGCGCCCTCGAGAACCTCGGCCAACTCCAGTGACAGCTCGCCTCCATCCAGGAAAATGCTGATGCACGAATCAAGGCTAAGGAGGAGGAGTTTGCTGAGAAGCTCGCCAGGGAGGTCGGCGAGCATACGGTGACCAGGAGGGAGCTGGAATTGCAGTGGGGTTTGGTGAAGAGCGCCGACGTGGAATGTGCGAGGCTGAGAGGCGAGCTCTCCGCCAAAATCAACGAGGTCACCGAGCAACGAAACAATGCCTCCTCATCGGCGAGCTTGAATGCTGTGAGGGCCGAGGTCTCGGACAAAGGGTTTGTCCAGTGCTATGCCGAGGTCATCCGGGCAATCTGGTGGGCGCAAGCTCACAAAGATGACGAGCTGAAAGCAGTAGTTGGCGATTTTAAGGATTTCCTGGACAGGGCGCCCTTCCCCGATGAGACGGAGCTTGACATCGGCGACCTTCCCAAGCTTGGAGTGCCCCTTGACTTCATTTCGGCACGTTACAAAATCATCAACATAATTCCCGCACTGAAATTGAACCTCGCCGAGGGAGAGGAGGCCACCAATGAAGAAGAGCAAACCCCCCTCACCGTTGAGCAGCTCCAAGAGGCCTACGAGGACGCGATACTCGACACAACTGGGTTCGAAACCAGCGGGCTTACGGGCAACATCACCACGTTGCCCGTGCTCTCCCCTCAAGATCGCCAAGTTACCGGTGGCGGGGTTGTTTCCGAAGCAGCCAACCCCGAGATCCCTGCCGAGGTCTCCGCCACTCCAACCCCGGAATTCCCAGAGACTTAGCTTTTTCTTAGTTTGTTCTAGCATAGTTTTTGTTTTATGATTTTTGCCAAGTCTAAGTAGCTCGTCGGGCTGTATAGCTCGCCCAGAAGGAGCTCTTTTTGTAATTTCTTTTTACTTAAGTAGTCGAAGCTCGCCGGGCATGTGTAGCTCGCCCAGAAGGAGCTCTTTTGTACTTCAAAGATGGTCAGCTAGCCGACCTTTGTGGCTAGCACTACTTCGTATACTAAGGGATTTTTCAAGTATCTTTTTAACTTGAAAGTTTCTTAAGTATCTTTTGAATGAAATTCGAGCCTTTTGTTACAACCTTGCTCATCTCGCATCTTTACGCACATTATATCTTTTAACTAGCTCGTTTATATTTTAGGTACTTACTTGTTCGTCTTACTCTACTTTTGAGACGTGAATCGTTCATTTTACGTCACTTAGGACTACGAATGTTACCTCCGTTTGTATAGTACATATTCTTCGTCTTACACCACTTAGGGCCGTGAATCACTCGTCTTAAACCACTTGGGGTAGCGAGTTGTACTTCGTTTGATTCACTTTGGGCGATTAGGTTTCATGAACCTTGCCTTAGACATTTTAACCGTCTTTTTGTGAATTTTACTAACTTATGGCAGTAGGTGCTTAGTGATCCTTTAAGAAGGATACCTTCGCTGACCTGGGGCACTTTGGACTTTGACTTTGAGCTTTTAGATTATAACGTTCGGGACCTTGGCCCTTGCGTATTTACAGAGCTTCGAACAGTCGGACATCTCACGAACCTTCGAGAGGTTGGGTATTTCGCGAACCTTCGAACAGTTGGATATTTTTTCAAGAGAAACTTCTAACTTCCTATAGCAACGTAATTTACATTGGTCGTCATCAACATCTCTGATGCGAACCTTCGATTAGTCTATTTCAAAATCTGGATCTATTGATAAAACTTCTTTAAATGTGCCGCACTCCAGGTGTATGATGAGGCGTTCCCTTCTGCGTCTTCGAGGTCACATGTACCATTTTCCCAGGCCATGGTAACCCGGAATGGTCCTTCCCAATTCGACCCAAATACACCCGGTGGGGCCATCAATTTCTTCTTTAGTACTAGATCCTCAACTTTGAACCTTCGGTTACGGACTTGGGAATTGTAGTACTTCTCCGCTCTACGCTTGTAGGTGGTATTTTTCATTTCCGATGAAGCTCTGGTCTCCTCAATCAGATCTTTTTCGATTGCCAAGGCTTCGTCATTCTTTTCTTCGTCAAACTCTACCACCTTCCAAGTCTTATTCTGGATTTCCACCGGTACTACTGCTTCAGTCCCGAAGGCTAAAGAAAATGGCATCTTTTCGGTACTTGCTCGGTATGATGTTCTGTAAGACCACAGATACTCCGGGAGTTCGTCTGCCCAGCTTCCTTTCTTATCTTCGAGGCGGATCTTCAATATGTGTTTCAGAATTTTGTTGACCGCCTCGACTTGGCCGTTTGACTGTGGATGGTACGGAGTTGAGTAGTGCTTCTTGATATTCCACGAACTGCAGAAGTCTCTCAACTTTTGGCCGTCAAACTGTCTTCCGTTGTCTGTGATGACCGATTGTGGGAGTCCGAACCGGCAGATCAGGTTTTTCCATATGAAACTGATCATCCTTTCATGCGTTATCGTCGTAAGGGCTTCGGCTTCAGTCCACTTAGTGTAATAGTCTACTGCTACAACAACAAACTTTACACTGCCTCTGCCAGGTGGGAATGGGCTGATCAAGTCGATACCCCATTTTGCAAAAGGCTATGAGCTGAAAACCGACTTCAGTTGGTTGGCTGGGGAGTGGATATTAGGTGCGAAAAGTTGACAGTTTCGGCACTTCCGTCCGAAGCTAATGGCATTTTTGCGAAGAGTGGGCCAGTAGTACCCCTGTCTGATTGTCTTGTATGCCAAAGCTTGCCACCCAGCGTGACTTCCGCAAATCCCTTCGTGAATTTCTTCTAACACCTCAAACCCTTGCTTCTTAGATAAGCATTTGAGTAGGAGTAGAGAGAATCCACGTTTGTAGAGCTGGCCATCCACCAACGTATATCTGGCGGCTTGTTTCACTAGCCGACTAGCTTCCCATGTGTCCTCGGGGGTTGTTCCATCCTTTAAGTATTTTTGGATCGGAGTGCACCAATCTTCATTATCCTCATCGCCTTCTTGCCCCCCACTCGAGGTCTGATTCACTTTGTAGTCGGACGTCGAGGGGTTCTTTAGTTTGGTGACTACAACCTCCGTGACCTCGGCTTCGCCGTTATTGATAGCTAGTCGGGCTAGGGCATCTGCTTACGTGTTTTCCAGCATCGGTATCTGATTGATGTAAACTTACGTAAACATCGAGATCAGATGTGCGGCTATCTTCTGGTAGGTCATCATCTGTTGATCTTTTAACTCGTACTCCCCCCGGACTTGGGATATTATTAGCTGGGAATCTCCGAAAACTTGGAGGTTGGTTGCCCCCACAGCTAATGATAACCTAAGTTTGACTATCAATGCTTCGTATTTTGCCTCGTTGCTAGTTGCTTTGAAATCAAAGCGGATCGCGGAGGTCAAGACTTGTCTGTCCGGGCTGATCAGAACTACCCCGGCTCCTGCCTCTGCGCTAGTTGATGACCCATCGATGTAGAGGTGCCACGGAGCTATAAGCCCCCTCGTCGGATCTTGTGGGAAAGTTAGCTCGACGATAAAATCGACGAGCGCTTGTCCCTTGATCATCGTTCGGGGAGCATAGGTTATACCATATTGGCTAACTTCTAGTGACTATTTCAACAAGTGTCCCGCGGTGTCTGGCCGTTATAGTATTTACCTTAGTGGAAACATCGTCAACACCTCTACCGGGTGGTCGAAGAAGTTGGGCCTCAATTTTCTAACACTCATCACCAGTGCGTAGGCTAGCTTCTCTGTTGGGGTGTACCGTAACTCATCTTCGTGTAAGACTTGGCTTACGTAGTACACTGGTAGGTGTGTTTTCGCCTCTTCTCGAACCAAGACAGAGCTGATGGCCACCTCCGACCCGGCGAGGTACAGGTACAGCTTCTCACCAGGTACTGGCTTCGACAGGACCTGCGTATCTGCCAGGTATGTTTTAATATCTTCAAAGGCTTGTTGGCATTCGCTTGTCCACACGAAGTGGTTTTTAAGGTGCAGCTTGTTGGCTTTAGCTGTTTCCTTGTACCTTCGTGTGTTTGCCTTGATTGCCTCGAAAAATAGGCGATTTCGATCGCCAGACCTGGAGATGAACCTGTTCAGGGCAGCCATGCACCCGGTCAAACTTTGAATTTTTTGCACGGAATCGGGCACACCCATCTCGATTATGTATTGGACCTGCGTCGGGTTGACCTCTATCCCTCGTTGGCTCAACAGATGCCCCAGGAACTTTCCCGAATGTACGCTGAAGCTGGTTTTCTTGGGGTTCAGCTTCATGTTGTAGTGGCGTAGTATGTCGAAGGTTTATTTTAGGTGGTCAAGGTGATCCTCCTTTCTCAAACTCTTGACAACTATGTCGTCCACGTACACCTCCATAGACTCACCGATGTGTTGGTCGAACATCTTATTCACCAACCTTTGGTAGGTTGCTCCGGTGTTGATAAGTCCGAACGGCATCCTTTCCCAACAGTACATGTTTTTGTTGGTGTAGAACGCTGTATGTTCCTGGTCATCCGGGTACAATGCTATCTGGTGATAGCCCGCGAAAGCATCCATGAATGTCATCATCTCGTGGCCCGTGGAGCTATCTACAAGCTGATCAATGTGGGGTAGTGGGAAGTTGTCCTTCGGGCATGCCTTGTTTAGGTCCGTGAAGTCGATGCATAGCCTCCACGTCCCGTTGTGTTTTTTCACCAACACTGGGTTCGCGACCCACTGCGGACATAAGGCTTCCTTGATTAGCTTATTGTCCAACAGCTTCCCAACTTCGGTGGTTAGGGCCGCGTACTTGTCTGGTCCATACTTTCTTCGTTTCTGGCGGACGGGCCTCCTTATTGAATCTATATTGAGCCGGTGGCAGCTCCAATGGGATTCCCGTCATGTCTTCATGGGACCAGGCTAACACGTCCAAGTTGGACATCAGAAACAGCTCCATCCTCGACCGGTACGATTCTGGCAACTCGGAACCTATGAAAAGTTCCAAGTCCCTTTCCGGGTCCACCGGGAGTGCCGTCAATTCCTCCATGGGAGCGGCTTTCCTCTTCTGACTTTTCCACCTCGGATCGTTGATGAACTCATCCCATTCTTCTTGTGACATACGCGCAGGTTCGTGACCTAGGCTTGGTTTGAGATCATCAGCTTGATTTTCAACTCGGACAGGTTCCTCAACTGTCAGTACGTCTGGGGGTTCGTCAGTTTGGAGAGGTTCCATAACCTGGGGAGTTGGATCAACGTCCATTGGTACTGGTTCTTGACCTCCCGCAGGTTCCCCATCTTGGACCTCATCTACCACTTCCATGGGCGCAGGTTGCTGATCCTGCACCGGTTCCTGTACTTGGTTGTTTTGGGTCTCCTCTATCCCCTCCATCGATGCCGATTGTATGTCTCGCGCAGGTTCTGAGACTTGGTCAACCTCCGGCAGGCCGCCTACCTCCATCAACTCAGTTTCTGTTGAGATGATGTCCAGGATGTTTGGCTCATCCACCGGGATCTGTATATCCTCTTCAAGGATTTGAACCTGCGTTACAGACTTTTTGACCCGATCATCTTTGATTTGGAGCAAACATTCGCGAGCCTTTTTTTGGTCGCCTTTAATGGTTCCGGCACCTTTTGGAGTTGGGAATTTTAGACAGTAGTAGTAGGTCGAACACGCCGCTTTGAATTCATTGAAAAAGGGGCGGCCAAGGAACCCGTTGTAGGAGGACTGCTGGTCGACAACAAGGAAATCTATTAGCCTAGTCAGTCTCCACTCCGGGTCCTCGGCCGATACAAGTTGGAGGCTCAACCTAATAGTACCTAGGAGGACGGTTACAGCTTCTTCGAACCCCACTATCCTAGCATTACTAGGTTCTATATACGACTCAAAATCACCTAAGGCATCTAAGGTGGATTTGAAGAGAATGTTGGTGAAGGCGCCGGTGTCCACAAGTAGCATGTGGACTCGGACGTTCATGATGTTGGCGCTTATCACCAACGAGTCGTTGTGGGGCGTCAGTACCCCTTTCAAGTCCGCCGACGAGAATGTCAGCTCATCAGTGAGTTGTGTGGTGGGCCTGGAGCTGGAGCTGCCTTTCTGAACCTGGTTTACGGCCCGGATTTCGGCCTTCCTTTATCTTTTGGAAATGGAGGATCTCCCATCTTGGAGACCTCCGGTAGGTCCGATTTCTTCCTCGAGAACCAAGAGTTCTCTGGTAGGCTCCAGGTTTTGTTGAGGTTGGGGAGGTGCCATTCGCCTATGTTGAGGACCACGTTGGCCTGCGTCCTCCTCTTCGTCATCGGAGGCTTCCCTCCTCTCAAACCTGGATCTCTTTGCTGGTGTCTTCTTAACGAACTCGGCCAGCTTCCCATCCTCATAAAATTTTCACAGTTGCTTGAGGAGGTCTCAGCATTCACTGGTGAAGTGGCCGATCGATTGGTGGTAGGCACAGTATTTGTTGGGGTTGAGCTTTGTGCAGTCCTGGCGGATTCTCCTCGGCTCTTCCAGCAAGGCTTTATCTTTGACTGCGGTAAAGACATGGTCGACGGAGACAGTGAGGACCTGGTTGAGCTTCTCCTTGAACTCGTCCCCATCGCCGAAAGCTTTCAAGTTCCGGGGAGCCTTGTATGTGCCCCCAGACTTCTTCCCGTAGGTCTTCTTCTCCTCCGAGGTACCGATCTCTTTCAGGAGGGCCTCCTGCATGGCCACGAACACCCCAGCTTTGTGTCGAAACTTGGTGTAGGTGTCCGGGCATGCTAGGTGCATTTCCTTCTAGAGCTCGGTGCCTTTCTTGAGCCCAGCCATCACAGCGACTATCTTAGTGTCCTCGCTCACCGGCTCACCCTCTAGTAGTATCTTATCGAACCTCTCCAGATACTGTTGATCGATCTCGTTCTCGCCTTGGTGGTTGTTGGTGAGCCGGTGCTTCTGGGTGAGGTAGGACCCAAACCCAGAAAAGTGGGCCAAGAATTCCCGCGAGAGTTGGCCGAATTAGTGGATTGATCCCGGGGCGAGTGATGAGAACCAGCGGTGAGCTCGGTCCCCAAGGGTTAGCGGGAAGTTCCGACATTGAGTGGAATCGGTGGAACCCACCGAAATCATGAAGTCCTTGGTGGACCATCGGGTTAAATTCGCCCTCGTAAGCAGACATCACCGGGAATTGAACTTTCTTCTGGACCGGTGCTCGGAGGATGGTGGGTGCCAATGGAGATGTGGGGAGAGTGGTGGAGTCAGGTCCGCCGAATTTGGCTACTACTTGCGCTTGTAGCATCTCGAAAATGGCCTTTTTCAGCGAGGCCAGCTCGTCGTTGTGGGCCACCTCCGGTGAAGGTTGCTTGAAGGTCGTGCACCTTGTGGACGCACGCCCTTGAGGTGCCTCACTCTGGGGTGACCCCTCCGTGACGGGTCGGAATTGGCACCCGCTGTTGGGGCCCAATCTATCAACTGCGGGCCTCCTCAGTCGATCATGGGCGGACCTACGAGACTGTAACTCCGACTCTCCCCTTTGGGACGTAGCTGGGGCCACCGTTCATTCGTTCTCCCCGTACCTCGACCCCAACCGGCCTTGGAGGACCTCCGTTCTCAGCGATTGGTAGGTGGCGGATGCTTCGGTATAGGCTGAAGCTCGCCCGGTATGCGGAGCTGGCTCCTCCACCACCTTAGCCTTCCCAGCGCGCTCCCTATACTGGCGAGCTTGGGCAGAGCTCGCCTCCTGCTCAGTGGGGAGCTCGCTGTATTGACCCCGGGTCTGGGTGCCCTAGGTCGGCCTTGTTTGCTCCCTGGTCTCGTTGGCTAGAGCTCACCGAGGTACCAAGGCGAGCTCGTCGAGCTGCCTTTGCTGCAACCTTTGAAGGGTTGCAATTGTACGTTGGAGCTCGTCGGGGTTGTTGGTGAGGTCCCTCAGGGCGGGGTTCAGCTCCTCTTGGGTCACCGAAACCCGTTGGGGAGGTCAACGAGCATTGCTCTTCTGGGGAGCTCGGCGCGAGGTTTCCCCCCGGCCTGGTCCTGGTCGCCCCCTTTCCACCTCCTGGTAGTTGCCGAGGTCTGTTCCTTTGGCATTTGGGGTTTCGCTGGGGGAAGGTCGCCGAGGTTCTTGACTTCCAGCCAGGGTGAACTTGCTCGGGTTTTCGTCTAGCTTTACGTGTAATGAATTATCCAAAATCTGGTTTATTCGTGTACACGTGTGCATTTGAAAACCTTTTTGGCAGAATTTATGAATCCGAAAATCTGGGTTTTCGTCTGAACAGTGAAATATGTGTATCTTCAAGTGTTCTTGAGCTTTGGTCAAGAACACCTTCAAATCTTCAAACCTTCAAACAAACCCTCACTTTTTACTCTCAAGAATTTTTGGGTTAATACCCTCCTTCTAGCGCCAAATTGTTGATAGAATTTACTAATGATGTATTTTATGTGGCTATTATAACATATTAATCCTATCAAACAATAATCCAAGAATGTGTTCTTGGATGGATAATATAGGGAGAGAAAGTAAAGAGTTTAGAGAGAGAAAGTAAAAGTGTATTATAATTAAGTTGTCTCAAGAATGGTACAAAGAAGACCTATTTATAGGTGTGCAAGTGTGAGGTGGCACCTTATGAGCCTATTGGGCTCTTGGTGTTGACGAGGGTTCTTGACCCCCGTCTTGGTCCCTCACAATGCTTCCTATACAATTCTTCGTCCTACTACATATATGCCCTATTTAGACATTTGTGACCCTGATCCCTCATGTTGGGCGAGCTTTCTGGCGAGCTCCATTGCCTTGTGTTGTTCCTGGGAACGATGCAATGTGGACTCCGGCTTGGCCTCCGTGGATAGGGGCGAGCTTCTTACCAAATGAGAAAGCTCGCCTATGGCCCTCTATCTCCTGGTGCAATTAGCCATTGATTTCGGCCCGTATGGAGCTCGGGCGAGGTTCTCACCTATCTCGCCGAGCTTCCCTGTGTTAACCCCTTGGATTAAGTTCGTCTATCAACAACTGCCTTATTATCCTCAAAAATAAGATGGTCAATTGGGGACCAAAGGTGTTCCATTTCATAAACGCTTGGTGCACTCATCTTGATTTCAAGAAATTTATTGAAGAATCATGAAACTGGTATGAGGTTGAGGGATGGTTCAAGTACAGAGTCAAGGAGAAATTAAAGTGT
Organism: Prunella vulgaris; assembly: GCA_026898435.1. Taxonomy (NCBI): domain Eukaryota; kingdom Viridiplantae; phylum Streptophyta; class Magnoliopsida; order Lamiales; family Lamiaceae; genus Prunella; species Prunella vulgaris. Next base: position 621,942 of record JAPKLY010000058.1, on the reverse strand, counting down.
TTGGAGAAAGACTTGAAAAGGTGGAATTCGAAGGTTTTCGGGATCATCCAAGGAAAAATTGATAAGCTCCAGAGTGAAACTGAAGAGTTGAACATCCTAGATGATACTTTTGGTCTTAATGAAACATAAGTCATCAAAAGATAGGAGACTACTGCTAACTTGTTCAAAAATCTCAAACAACACAATAGCCTATATGCATAGAAAACAAAGATAAAGTGGTTGAACGAAGAGGATATAAATACGAGATTTTTGTAGCTATTAATTTTAGGAGGAAAAATAATAAAATTTACGGTCTTCACATAAATGCCAATGGATAAAGGATATCATGGAGTTAAAAGAGGGGGTTCAAGAATATCTTCGTTCTAATTTCAGTAACGCGTCCAGTATAAGACCTTTCATCTCGACCGAACATTTTGACCAAAAAATTTCATATGTAGACAAATTCTCACTAAACCTTTCTTAGAAACAGAGGTGTTGGAAGTAATCAAGAGATGTGGTTCATCAGGAACCCTGGCCCGGACGATTTTAACTTTAGATTTGTTAAAGAATGTTGGTACGTGATCAAGGGTGGTATTCTCAAGACGCTTGAAAGAGTTCAATTGCAACGGAAAATTGGTCAGAGGCCTAAATCCCTCTTTCATAGTCTTAGTTTCGAAGAAAGCTGAAGTCGAAGCCATTGGAGATTTCCGTCTTATCTCTCTTATTGGATGCATTTACAAGATACTTGCTAAAATATTGGCGACTAAATTTCAGAAAGTGCTAGATTGGCTTATCTTGGTCAATCAAAGTGCATTCTTGAGCAATATTTATATTTTTAATGGTGTGGTTGTGCTTAATGGAGCCATTTAAGAAGCCAATAAAAAGAATCTGAAAAGATTCTTTTTCAAAGTGGACTTCGCTAAGGCATGTGATATTATGGAATGGAATTTCTTGGCCTCGATGCTCAAGAATTTCATATTTTGTGAAAATGGAGAGGATGGATTTGGGAGTGCGTATCAACTGCTTATACCTCGGTGCTAGTAAATGGATCTCCATCAAGGGAATTCAAACTTCAGATTGAGTTGAGACATGGAGATTCATTATCACATTTTCTATACCTATTGGTTGCGGAAGGATTGAGTATTCTGACTTCAAAAGCTGTGGGGTTGAATCTATTCAAACTGGCTTTTCTTGGCTCAGAAAAGCTTGTGATTTCTCACGTACAATATGTAGATGATATGGTTTTTATGGGGGCTACATCAATAGAGAATGCTAGAACTTTGAAGTACATCCTGAAAAACTCCGAGCTCCTCTCAGGTTTGAAGATTAACTATTGCAGGAGTAATCTTACGAGCATAAACATAGACTCGAATGTGCTTGCAATTATGGCAACCATTTTGAATTGTGATATTGGGAGCACAACTTTCTCGTATCTTGACATTAAGGTGGGGGTGAATCACAAAAAGAGAGAGGAGTTGGAACCATTCATTCAAAACGTACGAAAAAGATTAAGCTCATGGAATGATAAAAAGATATCTCTAGGTAGCCGTCTTACCCTTCTAAAATCAGTACTCACATCAATACCAATCTACCAACTATCTTTTTATCGGGCTCCAAATAATGTTATGAAAACCTTAACATCTTTACAATGTGCATTTTTTTTTTTTTTTGTGGAAGTGGGAACAAAAGCAGAACAGCTTGGTTGTGTTGGAAGAAATTGTGTAAATCAAAATTATTGGGAGGTCTTAGGGTTATTTCAATTAGGTGTCATTGGGGAAATGGTTGTGGCATTTTCTTATAGATAGAGAGAATTTGTAGGTGAAGGTGGTCAAGTCTATTCATGGTGAGATGCAATTGGGAGAGTAAGGTTGTTTTAGTAATGTTAGAAAGAGACGATGGTCATCTTGGTGGGGAGAAATAGTGTCAAATGGATCAAATGAGGAGAAAAATGATTTTAGGGGTAACTTAGAAAAGTGCATCGGGGTTGGGAGCTAGTTTTCATTTTGGCACAACTATTGGGTGGGCGAGAAAATATTGAAAAGTCTTTATCCCAGACTCTACAATGTTTATCTCGGGAAAGTGGGTAGAGTTAGTAATAGGGGGAGTGGGTTGATGGATGTGGAATCGAAGAAGGGGCCTTTAATATTACGAGTCTCTTTTACTTGAAAATCCCATTTCTTTGTTCCGATAGTGTACACCAAAGGAAGACACGATGGACAGCTGAAAATGGCGAGCGAATTTGGATGATCAAACAAAGAAGGCGTACGACCTGACAAGATAACGATGCCCAACTTGTCTAACCAAGAATCAAAGAAATGTCTCAAATTTAGAACATGTTTGCACCCACTAAGGCAATAAATATTGCATAGAGTCTTCTTTTGAATAGGCTTCTGACAATGGACAACTTGGCACGACGAAACATTATTCAGGATTCCACATAAAAAGTTATCCTATTTGTAACTCGTCAATTGAGATAGCTGATCATCTTTTTAGCTTTGAGGTATCAAAGGTATGGTATTCTTGTTATGGGTAGCTGAACATTCCCTTAACTATCACAAATCAAGTCAATACTCACTTTTTTTACACTCTGGCATCTTTGCCTAAAAAAGAGAAAGTAAGATATCTATTGGTCTTTGGATTTGTGTGGTTTGAGTCATTTGGAATTGGAGAAATAAAAAAGTTTTTGAAGACAATAATTTCTCACTCAAAGAGTGGTTTATAAACCGTACAAAATTTTTGGATTGCTGTAACTTGTAAAATATTATGTGAATATCACTTATACCCAACCTTTAATGTAATTATCATTTCCTGACAAAAAAAAAAAAAGAATACTTCCAATGTGAATGACTGATTATATTTGTGAAAAAGTGGTTAAGTAATTTTTTTTTACATCAGATTCATTATTCCAAAAGATTATTCCTAATAAATCATATTGTATTCTTACACATCGTTAACAGAAACTACCAAGGTCAACCACCACCATCAACCATTTCATTGCAAGAACGGAACTATTATAGTTCCAAGTTTGTCGGAATAGTACTAATTACCCCTCTCTAGAGTCCTCAAACTTATATATAAATGCATCACCTTCAATGCCAACTGCATCTACAGGTCCTAAGGTGCGCAAGATCTTTTCAAAGAATCGCTGGAAGATCTTTTCAATCAATTAATTTTTTGAAGTGAAATCTATCAATCAAACAGAAACCTTTCATTGTTGGTTCCAAATTTTCCACATCTATAGTGATGATCAATTCATTATTAAGGACTTGAGGTTTGCAAAAGAATTCCTTAGTGTTGAAACTTCTATTATGTATAAATTCACTCAAATCGTCATAGTAGAAAAAAAATTGTTATCAATTAAAAGTAAAGCTAAAGTTTATGTGCAACCATCTTATATATCTCACTTTTTAAAAATGAATATTACTTTTTTAATAAAAAAAAAAAGTTATACCCTTATTCACGAGGTGTATCATGCAACTCAACTGCATTTAAAATAGTTATGCATATTGATAAGAGTGATTTTAAAAAGTTGTGCATATCTCTTCGTCGGGAACCTGCAAAAAAATTAGTCGGGGAGTGCCCGACGTTAGACTTTCGACGCTCAAGTCAAAGATCAAATTTTTATTGAACATGATGATATTAAGTTGCAGAATAAATTTTAGAATAGAGAATGAAGAATGAATAATGTTACCGTTCACCATAAATGTATTTATACTTTGAGTCTTCAAGGATAAACTTGTATTTTCTCCTCAATTCCAACCCAAAATCCGTAAGCAAAGTGGCAATATATTTTTGCAAAAGATTGGATATTTTGTGATTTTGTGAGTAATCAATAACAATTGTGGTCATATTGGAGTGAATTGCTTGTTGGGTCTTTAGATAATGACATTTGGAGAAAATTGTGTCGGCTCTTCTTCATAAAGACTAGACTAATTCTTTTTTATTTTGGAATAGCTTAATAGATTAAGATTTTGAAGTCCTGGATTCTTCTTTATTCTGGAATAACTTAATAGATTAAGATTTTGAGGTCCTCTTAGGACTTATGGGGTCCTTTGTGAACCTGAGAGGTTCTTTATACTCTTTTTAAACTTCAGTGGTTTTAAAAAATGATTAAGAAAAATGTGTTTGGAAAAGAAATGTTTCTAAAAACGGTATTGAGTATTATTTTCTTGGGGAATGTGTAGAAGTGTTTAAGTGGAACCTAAAAATTAAGTACTTGTTTGCAAGCACCAGAAGAAATAAAAATGTGCTATTAAGTAATTTTAGTAGTAAAATTAAAAATAAAGGTTATTTGTGAGTTAAATAGTATATTTGGATTGATGGATTAAGATAATTAGTAATGTAAGATAATTTTATTTTGAATGTTTAGATTGTAAGATTAATAATAAAAAAATATGCAATTGACAATTTTGCCCTTTATATTATAAATAAAAATAAAGTGAATTATGGTTCTGATTTCCAATATAAGAGGAGTATTTTAGTAAGACAAACACTTATATAGAAATTTCTACGGATCTAAGATCCGTAGAAATATCCATACCCATGCCCATTAACCCACAAATCCATAACCCATGACCCGTGACCCATGACATTAATTGACTAATATTGATTTCAAATTCTCATTTCACACTACGTCATTCTCTCACCTCCTTCTGTCTTCTCGTTCTCTCTCCCGCTTCTCGGTTCCCGCGATTTTCTCCGACGGTTTTCTTCAGTTTTTCCGGCGGTTGCAAGCGGTTTTCCATTCCTTTTAAGGTTCGTAACTTTTATTTCATCCTTTCTTCTCGCTTTTGTATTGATATTGTTGTGTTTTCTTCTTCGCGACAAGGCAAGTGAAAACCTAGGTTTTCTGGTTTATAAATGCTTTTATGTTGATTATTGTAGTCGCGTTTGTGTTTTTTACTTGTTTCGAACTTGTTTTTCCATTTTGTTCATCGCAGGGTTTAGTTTTTGTTGATTTTTTATTTTTCAGTTTCGCATTATTGTTTCTATTCTCCAGATTTTTTGCATGTTAATGTTCTGGTTTATTTTTGTTTTTGTTAAGCTTGATGATCCTTTGGTTGTGCTGTATTTGTGTTGTTCATGTTTGTAATATGAAAATTTCTGGTAGTAACATAGATAGTTACTATATTGTATCATATATGTACGTATTTTGTAACACAGTTTCTGTGCATGTTATATTTATTTTATTATGAAGTTTTGTTAAATCTGTAACACAATGTTCATATTTTTGTAATATATTTTCTATTTTTGGTCTTATTAGTTGTTATTTACATATTTTTTCTTCTGTTTCATGTTTAGTTTTGTATTATCATGTTTATATTCTGTAGTAATGTGCATATATTTTTGCTTTTTTAACATCTATTGATTAGTAACACAGTTTGGATGGATAGTAACATGAATTATATTGTTTAGTAACATCTATTTTGTTGAATTGTAACACAACTTATTATGATTCCAGAAGTGTTATCCTTTTTATTTACTAATGACCATTTTTATAATTATTAAGTAGTAACAAATTTTACTGTTTTAGTAACATGTTTAAGATTATTTAGTAACACACATGTTATTTAATTGTAACATATATAAATTGTTTCTAATGTTTATTTCCCTTTTTTAACAGAATATACAATGACTTCAGATGATTCTCATGTTTCCCTGTTAGAAGGCCCTGCTGCACCATCGGGGAGGCAGGGCAGGCCTTCTAAGGGTAAAAGTACCGCCCTCGTCACTGTTTCTTCGCAGCTATCCAGGTATTTTTATTAGTCTTTGTGTTTCTTGCATTTTATGTTACATATATGTATTTTTATATATTAATGCTCTTTTATTTTCTATTTTGAAGGGATTTTACTCCTCACTCTAGACCGACTGCTTTATTTGAGCTTCTTCGGATTTTAAACGAGGGGCAGAAAGAAGCAATAAAGAGCATTGGTTTTGGTGGGCTTTTGAATTTAAATCTTCCCAGGCTGTGTGGTTATCCCATGTTGAGGTGGTTGGTTGAGAACTTTAATCCTCATAGTTGGCAGCTATCAGTTGGGCGTTCTAGGAGTTTTGTCATCACACCTGATGATGTGCATGACATATTTATGATTCCTAGAAATACTGGCCAAGAGGTTGAGGTTTTTAACAGGGGAGAAGTTAATATTCTGCTTGAGAAGTATTCCGCATTGTATGATATCAGGGCGTCTTCGAGGTTGTCTTCACTAGCTGATCTTTTCAGAACGAGGTTGAAGGATGGATGTGATGATTTTAAAAGGCTCTTTGTGTTTTTCTGTCTTTCTTCATTGTTTACTCCAGCTGCAAATCATTCAATTTGCAATCCTGTCATATTTAAGTCTATTGTTGATGTTAGTCGAATTGGGAAGCTTGATTGGTGTTTGTATGTGTTTTCAAAGTTGTGCGAGAGTGTTGAGTCTGTCCGAAAGAATGGAGTCCACAATGTCACTGGTTGTTTGTTGATTCTTCAGACTGTGTATCTGCATAGGATTAAATGGCGTGGTGTTGATCTGATTTGCTCCATCCCATTGATACAACATTGGGATGAAGAGAATATGCAACTTCGTTGCAAGCAAGAATCTGATGCTGGCTTGTATGGTGATGGTAATTTGATTTTGGATACTTATCCTGTGACAAGAAATGGTGCTTTGAGGATTTCAGCTGAGGTGAATTTGAAGACCTCTGTTTCTGGTAAAGTTGAGGTAATACACACTAACCCTTATATTATTGAATGTTAACATATTTTATAGGTTTTAGTAACATATATTTTATTTTTAGTAACAATAATATGTATATTAATTAATTGTAACATTAATATTAGTGAATAGTAACATAGTGTTTTGAATCATGTAACATATTTTTTAAATATAGTAACATTAATTTTATTTAATTAGTAACATATTTTATTAAATATAGTAACATTAATATTATTGATTAGTAACATAGTGTTTTGAATACTGTAATATAGATTTTGTAAGTGTAGTAATATTAAATATCTTATTTTAGTAACACAATCATTTTTATGTAGTAACATATATTATTGGTATACAGTAACATATTCTCTAGTATTATATTTTGGTGTATGATGTGCAGTTCAAGCTGGAGAATTTGTTGAAAGAAATAAACCAATCGTCATCTGGTTTTATAACTAAATTATCTGAATTTAAAAGCAACTTGTCTGAATCTAATCCGGATTCTGATTCTCAGTTTTGGGGAGACGAGTCATTTCTTAGTATAGTTGATGATCTTGTTGAGAATTTCAATCGTGCAAAAGATTTATCAGATGCACCTAATTTTGAATTGTTTCCTGATAGTCCTTTGTTTAAATATCGTTCTGATAATCCAACTCTTAAGGGTGAGCAGGTTTTGGGAGAAAATGTTGAAGTTGGTGTAACGGGGAAGGATTCTGGTGGGAAAAAAGATTTGTCTAAGGACGTTGGTGATGAAGGTGCGAGAAGAACAAGGAAAGAGAAGGGAAAAGCTGTAGTGGAGAGCGAGGAGGAGGCCGAGTACGTTGATGTTGATTCTGAGAGTGAGGAGGAGCAAGTTTCTAAAGAGGGTGAAAGTGAGGAGTTGGAGGAAGAGGAGGGAGATAGAGGAGATGGTGATCATGAGGAAGATGTTGGTGGAGAGGAGGAAGAGGAAGCAGAATTAGAAGAGGGAGCTGATGTAGAGGAGGGAGAAAAAGAAGAAGAAGCAATTGGTGATGAACGTTTGGAGGAAAATGCTGGTGATGAAGAGGAAGCAACTGGTGATGGATCTGGGAGTGAGAATCAGGAGGAAGATGATCAAGATAATGAAGCCGATGTAGAGGCTGAGAAGGCAAAAGCTTTGGAGGATGAAGAGGTTGTTGTTTTTGATCGGCTTGTTTCAAGTTTTGGTCAGCCACATTGGTTTTTGAGCCCTCTGTTTATGGTTGAGAAGAAAAACTTGGTTGGGTTGGAGCGCTATGAGAGCGAACTTGTTGATTACATTTTTCACTACAAGGATAATCTGTTGTAAGTTATTTTCTTTTTTGAGTAACGCTGATTTTTATATATAGTAACATATTAAAGTTAAGTATGTAACATTATTTTTTGAAAAAATAAAAGTAACATATATGTTATATAGTAATATATAGTAATGTAACAAGTAACATGTTACTTATATAATAAAATCATTTATTTTTTATTCTTTTTTATCTGTGTAATATGTATTTTAATCCTTTTTTTATTTCTTTTTTTATTAGTGAGGAGTTTTTTCTGTCCAAAGACGAGATGTATCTTGTTTCACGGGAGGATATGCTGACAATGCTTCCTCAGACTGATATTGCTCACAATATTCTGAATGTCATTTGTTATATTTCTTCCTGTGACCTTTTATTCTAGCTTTCCTTCCCTTTGTTGTTGGGCGTCTAGGGTCCCGTATTTCAACTTCTTCCACAGTTTCTGCTGATTTTTCTGGCTGTTGTTTCGAGTTAAAAGCCTTTGCCTTAATTGAGTCTCTTTCCATACTTTCTTCTAGCATTTTTCTTGTTTCAGCATCTCTCTCGCACTCCAATATAAGGCTGTAGCTCCTTCTAGCCATTTGATGTCTCCACGGAATTGAACTTTGTATCTTTCTTGCTTCCATTGCTGTGTTTTTTCCCAAATTTGTAACTTTGCATCCTTTGTCCACCTTGTACGTATGTATTCACTCGGTATTTCTTGTACCGAGTTAATATGCAACACACGTATGCAGTGGCAGCACAATATGCCACACTCTTCAAATTTTTTGTAGCTGCACTGTATTCTAATCATCATCTGTTCAAAAATTACCCTATGTGCTTCTCCTTTTACCGTTACATCATTAACAAATGTGGTATCCTCTCTTGCAATCTCCTGTGATGTACAAGATAGGCTCCTTAGGAATTCGTTCTCAAAGGTTTTGAAAATGGTCAGCGTGTAAACTTATGCAGCATGTTTCACTATTCCGTTAATCATCAAACTTGACTCAGGTATAATACGTTGACACTGGAACTCGTCATTTGTTGCGTTTGTTCTCCAAGCTTTGACTGTTTTGTTGAATATTTCATAAAACTCAGTCAAGCCTGTGGTCTTTCTTGAATTGAAAGATATTGAACTGTTTGTACTCTCACTTTGCTGCGATGATCGTATTCCAGCTGAAAATAAATCCTTGCTCAATGTCGTACACCATTTTTCTTTTAAATTGTAGAGCCTTTCAAACCAAGTATTGTTCTGTAGGTTATAATCATTAATCATTTTCTTCCAGCAATTTTCAAAGTCCTCCCTATCGACACATCCGGATAGGCACTTTTTGAATGAATCTTTAAATTGGGTGTTGCTCTTTAACTGTGCAAACCTGCTCACTGCATTCTGGTGTAGGTGCCACAGACACAATCTGTGTCTTGTTTCTGGGAAAACTTGATTTGTAACACAGATTATATAATATAGTAACATAATATACTCTTAGAGTAACATAAATATTTGGTAACACGTATTTTAGTTGAAGAGTAACACTCTATTTAACTATAAAGCAACACTAATTTATATTTTATGTAACATAAAAATATTATCATACCTTTTCTATTGCCTTTGAAATTGCTAGGTCCTGGTCAGTGAATATTGTCACTGGAGTCTTCCCAGCCATTGGTTTCTTGAACATCGTGAACAACCACTTGAAAGTTTCTATTTTTTCATCTGATAAAAATGTTATTCCAAACATAGTATTTTTCCAGTGGTTGTTTATTCCTACAAATGGCGCACATATGAGATCATACCTGTTAGTCTTATAAGTCGTGTCAAATACCAAAACATCACTGTATATATCAAAATTATCTCTCATCATTGAGTCTCTCCAAAAAAATGTTACTCAACCTCCCATCTTCATTCATCTCTAACTTGTAGAAGAACTGAGGTTCCTCTTCTGATTGGATCTGTATCAATTCCATGAGTTTCTTCGCATCAGCCCCTCTATGTTACTTCTTTTAGTACGCTTCACATAGTTTAGATGGTCTTTCATCGTGTGTCCAATCTGCTCTTCTCCTTCAGCACTATAAGCTGGGTAACGGAACGAATTTGCTGGTTTTATACCAGATGATAACATTTCTACGATTGCTTCAGCCTTTCCACCCGTTATAGCTCTCTCAGAACGATGTAAATGGTTCCATTCTTTTCTTGTCAGTTGATGATTGTGCTTCATTATGTGTTTTGATACTTCATACTTTCCACATTCACTTAATCTTGCCCTCATCATTGTCTTGCATTCTGTTCTTGTCCCTCCAATCGTTCTTTTTGTGGTTTTCTCCTTAACCACTGTTTCATCACCTGGACGTCTTTGACCTTCATTAGAGCACACATAATTTTTTGATAACAACACATTTTTCCCATCTGTTGACCTTGTTTCTGTTGTTTTGCGTACACTAAATCCAACTGAACGGGTATGTGCATAGTATAATTTGTAGATTTCATCAATGGTGTCTCTTTTCATCCCAAGCAATGAGCCACTGTATTCGTTACTATTAAAGTTCTCTCATTCATTTTCTTGATCAGTCGGATTATCTGACCCCTCTATGTTCCCATCAGTAGATTGTAGATCAGTGTTTTCTTCATTATGTATTCCTGCAATATAATAATTATAGTTAAAAACATTAATTATGTCTATGTGTAACACTATCTATTCTGTTTAATAACACATAAATTTGAACAATGTAACATGTTTTTAATGAATAAAAGTAACACTGTTTATTTTATTATGTGACAGATAATATTGTATCAGGTTTCATATTTTCTCAGATTTTTAAACATTCAGAATATGTATTTTTACATAGTAACACATAATTATATTAATTAGTAACATATAGGAAAGAAAACAGTAACATATTTTAAGTAATTATTTTTTTATAGGTGCAAACTATCTGTATATTACTAATATTTATTTTTATTCATGAGTGACATAAGTAATGGAAGAGAGTAACATATGGAATTGAAGACAGTAACATATAACTCAATCCAGTAATTTGTAACAATGTGTAGGTCATAAAGTAACATGAATATGTTCATTGAGTAACATATGGAATTGAAGACAGTAACAATTAACTCAATCCAGTAATTTGTAACAATGTGTAGGTCATAAAGTAAAATGAATATGTTCATTGAGTAACATATGGAATTGAAGACAGTAACAATTAACTCAATCCAGTAATTAGTAACACTGATTAGGGCATAAAGTAACATGAATATGTTCATTGAGTAACATATGAAATTGAAGACAATAACAATTAATTCAATCGAGTAATTAGTAACACTGTGTAGGGCATAAAGTAACATGAATATGTTCATTGAGTAACATATGGAATTGAAGAAAATAACAATTAATTCAATGCAGTAATTAGTAACACTGTGTAGGGCATAAAGTAACATGAATATGTTCATTCATATTTTTCCCATGTAGAGAATTGTAACACTAGTAATTTTATTTTGTAACACACATATTATGAATATGTAACATATTTTTAAAATTCATTCCACATGCATGAGTTACTATTTGATCTGTGTTTGTGATGTTACCTGTTGTTGTAGAACCTATAGAATTTGGTATTTCTATTATTTGGCAGTCTGGAAAGTAATCATCCATGTTTCTGATGTATTTTTGGACTCTAATTACTTCAAAATCTTTTTCTGAATGTCATTTTTTAGATTCCGATTAGTTTCCTGCTTCTTTCTATCGGAATCCTTTCCTTGTTGCTCGTGAATTCGTCGTTTTTCTGATGTGTTGTTGTGGGTTTTGGTGAGTTTTTGCGTTTTAAATATGGAATCCGTGAATTTTGGTACGAGATTCGGGTTTATTTGGTAAGATCCGACGTTTATTTGGTAAGATCCGGGAATGACCCGATTTTTCGCCCAACCCGCGCCTGACCCGCGAATTTTTAAAGGATTCGGGTTTTGTGCTTGTTTTTTGTAATTTCTACCGTAGAAATTTCTACGCAAGTGTGCCTCTTTTAGTAAAGATAAACACAATAGATTATTAAATTTTAATTTTAATTTTTTTTTATTGATATTGATCTTTTGTCCATTAAACTAAATACTCTACATGTCCCACAGGAATTTGCACATTTTCTTTATTTGGACGTTCCACACAAATTTGCATACTACCAAATAAGAAAATATTGATTTACGTGCATACTCACAAATCTATACACATATTTATTCATATGTCACTATTTTATATATAAAACACATTTTCCTTAAATATGTGCCGTCCCGTAAGACCTACGGGACGGAGGGAGTATCAAATTATATTTATACATTAGTAATAGTAACCCGCTAACCTTATTTGGCATGTAGAGTCATTTGACTGGTCAGGTCATTCGAGGATTTGCTTTTCAAATTCTTCGCATATATTTTATATTGAGTCCAACCATGGAATTGAATCTTTACGTATTTAATTAGACTTGGTATAGATAGTAAAAAATGACTATTTAGCCCGAAAAGATCATGGCTATTTTCACACGCATCACATATTATTGTTGAAATTACTATTGTGTTCATTAATAAGTTACACTTTATTAAATCGTAATAGATTTATTTTTTAAACATAAGTAACTTTTAAAAAAAATAAAGATTACCAAAAATAGATACAAAAGATCCAATAATGGATCTCCTCTCTGCCCCGCGATAAGCTGTTGGAGGGTATTTCTGTCATTCCGAATCTTCCGATGAACACAAAAACCATTTTCATTCCCCGCTTTGCCATTTAACGACCAAAACGAGGGAAGACTTGTAAACCGCCGGAAAATCTTTTTTAGCCTCATCAGAATTGTTGTTGAGATATCGAATTCTTCTCCAACGCAGCCAATCTTTGTTAATGGGGATGGCGGAAAAGATTTGGGATGCGACGGAAGTGGCGGGCTCTCACAGCTCCGAGATTCCGTCTTCTTCTCTCACCGTCAACCACTCTCTCTCCCTTCCCGAAATGAAGCCTCGCATCCTGTGAGTATATTTGTCATTGTTAGCGCATTTATGTTTTTTCTAATCATTGTTGGCGTTTTTCGTAATTGCTTTTGCGTTTTAAATTTTTCTGTTTTTATTCTATTTTATTGCGTGTAGAGGCTGCTCTAAATCGGAATATGAGACTACCTTGACTTTGAGATATGTTGTTGCTTCATCTTGTGAAGCATACAACAGAATACGCGAGAAATGTTTGTCCACGATGAGATTTGCTTGTAGGCTGTGTTTTTTCCTCTGAGTATGTGAATCTTGAAGCACTAATCTTAGTCATATGTACACGAGGTGGCTAAATCCACGTGTCCAAGATCATTGGGAGGTTGGGAATTTAAGGGGAAAATCCAAGAAAGAGGCGTTGGTTGTTGGGTGAACAAAGTAATTTCGATAGATGAGATCCATTTGTTATAAATGATTTATTTATTTGCCTTGAAGATGGTTGTTCTTCAATGATGTATCATGTGCCAAGAGATTGTAATTGACTACATCAAGTGTATTGGAGTTTGACTAGTGAGATGTGAGAAATACATTTTTGATATCTGCGTAGGGAATGATGCTTACTTTATCATTGAAACCATTAACTGTATAACTTAAGGAGTTGGGAAGCATCAAAGTTAATAGTACAAAGTTTTGAAGGATCTTCCTCAAGTTCCTGGCATTGTACTGTCAAGTTCCATCAGGACTTTTGCTGCTTCTATTAGATCTTAATGGTTTTTTTAGGTGAATGCTCTATATGCTCAAGCTTCTTCATGTCCTATTCATTAGTTGAAGCTTTACTTTAACGATTATTGGTAGTCATGATTTTGTTGCCTCTAACTACACTGTAGATTTTGTGTCTCTGAGACATCTTACTGTGGAGTGTGGCAATCTTAGCTAGATTGTTGATCTGTCTCCCACCATCCTTAAACTGTTTCTTGAAGTCCTTATGTTGCGACCAAGCATTCTCGAACCTGAATGGAGACGGTCTTCAAGTCACAAATAATTCTCTATTTCAGATATTGCTTAATCTTCTATCCCAACACCATCAATTCACACTAAGCTTATTGACGATGTTACTTAATCAACTAGGAGGTAAATTGATGATATTAGAATAGAAGATGAAATGACACATATAGCAGAAGCTCCAGGCTCCGAGTGGTTCCTGCACAAATCTTCACTCTTTTTCTGCTATTCATATTCTGTTCCCAGTCCTTATCCTATTACCTTATCTCTCTCTTTCTCTCCCTTAATTATTCAAAGTTAGATTATGTAGGTTTTTCGTCTCATATTTATTGCTGAAATGATTTAAATCACTGTTAATATTCGCTGAAATTGGTGTTCTCTAAAGTTGTTATGATTATTGCAAAGTAATTGCAGACGTAGTTGATGAAATTTGTTACTAAAATAACAGCTAATATTTTTTCGGTCATAAGTTATGTATCAGTTTGAGAAGTGCTAATTGTTAATTACCGTTCATTCATATATGTGCTCAGTTTGAAGAAGCTTGCTTTATGCAGTATGCACAGTTGCTCCTTAGAATCTTCGTGCCGTACAGTGTCTTGAGCCCTTAAAAACTATACTAGAGTGAAATATATACTCTTAGAGATTGTAAGAATGTTTTTCTCTACTAAATGTTGAGACAGGGTTGTGCACATATAAATCCAACTCCTTTGTTAACAGGAACTATTCGACCTTTGGCACGTGTTTTCTATCCGTAGTATTTCCTGTATTGCCATTTTCCCTTTTAAGGAAACTAGACTGAATGTTAGCTCCTACATTTTTTTGTATCTCAACGTTTATGTGATTTTGATCTTTTCCCTGATTCAGTTCTGCTTAGCTTTTCATAGTTGCTGGCTTGCTGCTATTGAGCTTTAATTGCTACAGTAGAATCTACTTTAGCTAAGTGTGCATGTTGAATGTTTATGCTGATTGTTTGGATTCAAGCCAGGAATTCAGAATAAGTTTAGAGAATATGTGTAAATGTTCTGCTGATTTCTTTCATTGGAAGCATCACCTGATGTAATGATTATGCCGCATTTTAGAAATGGTATGATTCACCTATTTGGTTACCTCGTTTAACAAAAGTGCCTTTTGCTGTCAATTCTCTGATTTAGTCATTTTAATGCTGGACAAGACCTAGTTGTCTGTCCTTTATTATTTTTACTTGCATATCCTAATCCATACAGTTACTCTATTCTTGCATGAAGTGTGTTATCTGGAAGCAAATCGTGGTAAACTAGCAATTTTTTTTATATATTCTCTTGATTTAGCCTTCCGGTAGTAGTATTGCAATAGTGCTGCTTTCATTTGGTTACAATTCTCTTTTGTTTAACCTTTTGCACAATTACATATGGCAGGGAGTTGTTCAAAGATCTATTTAAACAATGGTCAAATTTGGATGAGTCAGATATTTCCCTTGATACAGTATCTGGTGGCATCACAAATCTGTGTGAGTGCCTCTTGTTATCTGTCAGTAATATTGTTATTTGCTTTCTGTAATACAGTAAATCATTTACCCAAGAACTATCTTCTATTTTAACAGTACTCAAGGCATCTGTGAGGGAGAAAGATGGGAATGTTGTGAATATGACTGTTAGATTATATGGACCTAATACTGAATATGTGATCAATCGTGAAAGAGAACTGCAGGTACAATACTGAGGTCTATCTGATAAAATAGTTCATTAAACTTGCTATTAGTTAAATGTATGAATCTCATTGAATGTAATCATACATTTCTGTGTTTCTACACTTAAACCTGTTGGGGAGAGATCAGTTTCTTATTTAATTGATTCTAAATATACCATGAATCCTGTATATTGTGTTTAGGCTATTCCACACCTCTCAGCTGCAGGATTTGGTGCAAAGTTGCTGGGGGTTTTTGGGAATGGAATGGTGCAATCATTCATTGATGCGCGTACACTTACTCCATCTGGTAAGTTCGAAATAGCTATCTATTATATGTTGGCAATTAGCTTCTCCACATTAAGTTTTCTCCACTGTCTATTTCTTTCAGTGTTTGGCCATCTGTGAGTTTAAAGTAATCCTTTTTCAGATGGTAATGATTGACAGAAGTCCCCAGTGATTGTACTGTAGTAACTCTTCTTTTGCACCTTTCAAATTTCCATGATTAAGAGTCCAAGATTATTATTGATAGATAGGTGATCATCGAGTTGTGGTAACAATTGCAAAGTTGTTACTAGCTCTCATATTAATGTGATCCAGTTTTTGTGGATAACCAACCTTACCAATACATTTTTTTTTTTCAAATTATATTTTTCATTTATCCATGGCACATATATATTAAATAAGCTTGGGTAAGTGCTATGTGTTTTACAATATGATTACTGTCAAATTTTATTAGTCTTACGCTATTAGATATTTCATATTCGATAATTTATTGATATTTTGTTCCCTGCTAAAAGCCTCTGGAAGCTTAATACACTGATTCCTAACAAGCAGTTGCAGAATGCACTATCCCACTAGTCTCCATAAAAAATGATTATCCTTGAGCATTATATACAACTTTTATAAGAAATTTTAAATGCTCAACCTAAACAGTCTAAGATGAAAATCATAGAGGCTTATTATATTATCATCATCACACTTGTCTCCCTCCATAATGATGAACTTTATGATTGGTATCATATGATGACCATGTCCCATTACTATAAATTTAAGATATAGGCTTTTTAAAAGTCAACTGATTGTGAAACGATGGAGAAATGTCCTATTTGCTGATATTGATTGCAGAATGATGTATATTATGGAAGTGATCAATCTATTAGCTCGACAGTCACTATTGACCTTTCTTTGGTTTCCCCACCCCCCAACCCCACCTATACAGGAAATTGTCTTTTACTATTATGACCTGAGCTTATTACCCTAGTAATGTTGCAATAGATTATTATCCGTGATCAAGTAAAAAAAAATTCTTTTTTGATTTTTCTTTACAGACATGCGACAACCGAAGCTTGTTGCAGAAATTGCTAAGCAGCTGAGGAATTTTCATGAGGTGAAAATCCCAGGTCCCAAGGAACCCCAACTGTGGAATGACATCTTCAAGTTCTTTGACAGAGGTCTTAACTGATGATCTTTCTCATCATAAAATAGAACTAGTTTCTATATTTATGCCTAATTTTCTATTGGCCATCTGGCTGTACCTTTTTCTCCCAATCTCATGTCTGGGAGTTACTGTGTTGTTACATGCAGCATCGACCCTGAAGTTTGATGATAGTGAGAAGCAAAAGAAGTATGAGAGTATTTCATTTGGAGAAATCAATAAAGATATTGCTGACCTCAAGGTGGTCTTGTACCATATGTCTTTCTTATGATATGTGTGTGATTTGCTTATGAAAAGCAGTTATCTTAAGCAAGGATTTGGCTTATTATCTGCTCAACAGAAATTAAAAAGAATCATCCTTTTCTTAACTGCACATGAGTAGTAATAACTAATAACTTTCTTACTTTACCATGGTGGTGAAACAGGAGTTTGTTCATCTGTATGTTATGTTCTTATTTTGTTTTCCCATTGTTATCACGCTTTCTTTTGGAGAAGAAAGAGTAGCAGTTACTTGCATTATTTTGATATTAATTTTATATTGCTTGAAATGGAACTACATTTTGCACATGTAATAAGTGTTTTTTCCTAGTCATTACAGACTTTTTTTTCCCTTTCTAAATAGGTCTAAGTTTTATGTTTATCTTTATTTAGTAAATTCCTGTTTCAGCAGAGTTCCTTCATGCTATATTTTGCACATTTAATATGTGTTTTTTCTCATAACAGACTTTTTCTTTCTTCCTAAATAGGTCTAATTTTTATGTTCATCTTTATTTAGCAAATGTTTCCGCAGAGTCCCCTTTTCGTCAAGTATGAAATCAGAGAAGAATAATAAGAACATGAATAAGCTTGTTCTTTGTTAGCATTTGAATTTTTCTTAGTCAACAGTAGCCAAATGCGAGGAAGGCGTCTTGAGTTGGAGAACATGAACATTTTATTATTTGATGCATATGATGCTTACTTTGGCTTTTATTTTGGTAATGCAACTATTTTATTTGTAAGAAGCATCTCTCTGGTGCAGGTAATGACAGATCGCTTCAATGCTCCAGTTGTATTTTGTCATAATGATCTGCTTTCTGGAAATTTGATGCTTAATGACAATGAAGGTAAATTCTCATGCATGTTTTTACCAAAAAAATATAACTCTCTCCCTCTCTCCCCCTCCCTCATAATCGTGGGTGTCATGCATCCTTTGAGGTGTGTCTACATTAATTAGGTTATTCAACTTTTAAATATCTATTTCTGAATTCCACTGAATTATACAGTTGATGTGAAGTATAATACTCTGATGTGAAGAAATAGAAGAATGATTTCATTCACTTTGAGCATTTATACTTGTCAGGGCATACATTTGGTTTATTTATATGATGACATAATAATCATTCCAAACATTTAAATGGGACTATGGGTGTTGGGATCTTGAGGTGTAATACAAATAGAGCAGGTCGCTTGTGTGGTTACCATATGATAATTGCAGTTTCTCAACAGAACAACGAAAAAGTTTACGACTAAATACTGCATTCTTTTTTAATAATAGAACAGTTATACTGCTGTTGGTGAATAATCTGATGTAAGTGTGATTACTAAAAGCATTCATCTAATATCATGACATAAAGATCTTCAGTAAGCTGAACTGATTCCGTTTTTTCATTTTGGGAGGAATACGAGATTGTGTTAATAGCACTGACTTTCCATGTACTGTTGAATATCTTCAGGTAAGCTGTACTTCATCGACTTTGAGTATGGATCATACAATTACAGAGGTTTTGACATTGGGAATCACTTCAATGAATATGCGGGCTATGATTGTGATTACAGCATGTATGTCTTCTTCCTCTTTGACTGACTACAAATTTCTGTTATGAATTGCATTTTCCTTTTAGACTGATGACAAAAATTAAAACTTTTGCCTTTTATTACACCTGTTGCTGCCTCAGGTATCCAAGCAAAGATGAACAGTATAACTTTTTCAGGCACTATTTAAGACCCGACAGACCAGATGAGGTATGTGAAATCGATCCATCATAATGTTAGTGGCCTAAGTCGAATAGAAACATCAGAAGGACCAGAATAATCTCTGTTAATCTTTGTCCAAACGGTCCATGTTTGTAATCTAAAAGACAATTTGCAAAAAATGACAGGTTTCTGATAAGGAGCTTGAAGCTCTTTATGCGGAAACAAACACTTATATGCTAGCTTCACACTTGTACTGGGCATTATGGGCTTTAATCCAGGTTTTTTTTGTTAAAATCTCAACTACTGCCTGTCAAGTCAAAACAGAGTATATTTGGTATGAACTTATAGTGTTGTATACGGCAGGCAAAAATGTCCCCTATCGATTTTGATTACCTTGGCTACTTCTTCCTGCGCTTCGACGAGTACAAGAAGGGCAAGAACACGTGCCTATCATTGGCCAAATCGTATCTCTCAACATCTCAGACTGGTTAAAAGGATTTGTTGTGAAATCATCCTATCAATGGAGGGATCCCCACACTGGGTTGTACTCCTCATACTCTGATGAATAAAGGTGGTGGTTTTGTGGTGTTGTACCATTTCGTTGGAAGAAAAGTCAGCTCGAGGACAGATAGCCTTGCAACGATTGCATATTACTACTTTCTTATTTTTATTTTTTTTCTTTTTCCCCCTTGGGAAAAGGAGTATTGGATTAATTCATTGGTCGTCTGTCCTGCAGCGTTTGCATATTACTAGTGAATTTTTTTGAAGTATCTTGTACATCAGAGCATAGTGCAGTTCAAATTTGTTTTTAAAAGTCATTCTTGTTATTATTGAAAAGTCATTTTTTTTTATATTGAAAAGTTGTCGATGGTAAAATTGTAATACGTTTAACTTTTCAATAAAAACAAATGATTTTCAGTGATTCGGAATAATTTTTTAAAAATAAGTTTGAATTGCACTATGCATTTGAATTAGTTCATTGGTCTTGTAGTTTTACTAGTTTCCTCGGGGATAGTTTTTTTTTTTCCTATTTTTTCTTTGATTTATCTGAATTAGTGTATCTATCTTTTATAATTTTTACTTGTATTTGATGTTTAGGGAAAGAGTAATCAGAAAATGAACCAGTGATTTTTTTAAATGGTGAATGTTATTTTTTACTATTGTAAATACGATCCTAAAGTTTCCCCCTACAATTTTTCTTTTTCCTAATATAACAAAACAATGATAAAATAAAATGCAAAGCCACCATGAGAGTATCCCTTCGAACCCCTCTATTCTAAATTTTCTTTTTTCTCAACGATACGATGGCTCAATAATCCATTAATTCAGGGGAGGAGTTTCGCAATGCACTAAAAATTGCAAAAAGCCTCGTATACAATTGGTGCACAATGCATTTTCTCAACACTTAATACGAATGTGAACACGCGAGTGCAAGAACGATACAATGTGAATTTAGGAATATGAGTATTTAAAAAAATTTAAGGTGCGACTCGTTAAGAATACGTTCATTTGTTTATATTTTATTATATGCTCCCTCTATCCATCAAATTATAGGCACATTTCTTTGCACATGATTTAATATAATATGTCGGAGAATATTTTGGTGTATTGTGCAATTCATTTATAAATAAAGTGAATATTTTTTAAAAGTACGTATGATGGACTTTCCAAAAATATTTGTTTTATTCATAAACGGACCACACAATGAGTAAGTCTCTTGTGCATCAGTTACACCGTGTAACTCAAATGTATTTTTAAAAAGTTACACAAAATACTATTAAAAAGTTACACTAGTTATTATTGAAAAGTTACACCGTTAATATAAATTTTTCAGTAATACCTTGCGTAATTTTTTAGTAATAATTTGTGTAACTTTTCAAAAATAAACTTGAATTGCATGGTGCACCTGATGCATACAAGACTAAGTCCCTCACAATACCCCAAAATATCCTCCGACATATTGCATTAAACCACATGCAAAAAAAAAAAAATTCATATATTTGGTGGACAGAGGAAGTAATACCTAAAAATATATTATTTAAAATAAATTGATAGATCAAATGTATGTAATTTATATTTTTCATCACTCAAAATTAAAATATACTCAATAATATAATATATGAGTAGGTTTCTTATGAATTCGAGTTCACATGAACTCGTATCACTGTTATGTGTAATCACTATCACTATTATAAAAATATACTTGCATTTTTAATAGTGATAGTGTATATGCATAACAGTGATAGTGTATACACATAACAGTGATAATTGATAAACTCGAGTTCAACGTGAACTCAAGTTCATACAAGTTTTTGTCATAATATAATTATGTAAGAAAATATCAATCAAAATTTCAAGTTACATTAATTCAATACATAATTTATAATAGTAAATTTAATTTAAAGAGTAGGTCTCCCATGCAACATTGCACGGTGCAATATATGCCTAAAAAGGAAAATTTTAAAAACTTGCGGTCGCCTTGGTATCCAGGTTAAAATCCCATAATTCGCGGATCATTCCAAAAATGCAAAAATCATATACATAATACAAAGTTTCATATTTAAGACATAATTCTTACAGTAACACAGATTTAATCATGCAGTAGTACATTTTTATTCATGTAGTAACATATAATGCTACCTACAGTAACATAATTGTATTCTTATAGTAAAATCATATACATAATACAAAATGACACAATTTTATTAGAAAACACAATTTTATTCGCATAGTGTGGTAAAACACTCTTTTAGTAACACACTTTTCTTAATACAGTATCGAAACACAAATTTAAACATATAGTAACAAAGTTTTGTTCATATAGTAACATATAATACTTCTTATAGTAACACGGTTGTCTTAAGACATATTTATTGTAGAGTAAAAAAATCACACATATTTATTGTAGTAACATAGATTTAATCATGCAGTATCACATTTTTATTCATGTAGTAACATATAATACTTCTTACAGTAATACATTTTTATTCTTATAGTAAAATCATATACTTATTACAATAAAATAATTTTATTCATATAGTATTAAAATATTCTTCTTATAGAAACACATTTTTCTTAATACAAAATATCACATAATATAAATTACTATGTTATTATATGTATTACTATATGTTCAAATTTTGTATACTACAAGATATCATTTATAATACTACTTCTCAAAACAATATTTTCGTATTACAGATGTAATGTGATGAAAATCGCCTGAGAATATCGTTTGAGAGAAAAAACGATTGCCAGAGAATTTCGTATGAGAGAAGAAACTGATTGCGCAAATAAACAAAATTGACAGCCGAGGAAAAAACTGACGAAGAAAAAACGGTTATCAATATATATCCTAGATCCGTATTGTAAAATGGATTGTGAAAATAGGTCAATTGCATGGAGCGGGTTTTGTACAATATTGCATATGAGAATTTGCGTAATTTAAAAGGAGTGTCACATTATCAATTTAAATTATACTTCCTCTGTACCACAGGAATTTGCACACTTTACTTATTCAGACGTCCCACACAAATTTACACACTACTAAAAAAGAACTTATTGATTTATATGCACACTCACAAACTTATACACATATTTACCCATATGCCACTATTTTATATATAAAACAAATTTTCTTAAAAAATGTGTTGTCCATTAGGGTGCAAATTCCTACTGAACGGAGGGAGTATAACGTAATAAAATTTAATTGAAATAATATATTTAATACTAGAATTTGTACACTAAATTGGTTAAGTGACGGATAAATTTTTTTACCTACGGTTGCGAACCCGATAAGAACCGTGTATAAGCTCCCAAGTAATGATTTCTGTTTTAGGTTGGCCTGCACAAGTAAAAAGAAGCCAAACCAAACCAAGAAAAAACAGAAACTGCAATTGCAAAGATGATGCAGGTGGCCGTCTTCCCCAATTCAACTCACCAACGCCATTTCCACTTCATCAACAGAAAATCCTTTCCCACTCCCCACGCACTTATTCGGTGCTGCCTCATCAATCAAAATCATGGGAGACTGCAAAAAATTGTCCAACAATTCAACCCCAAAATCCCAATCGAAGAAGCAGTTACCCCTCCTACTTCGTGGTACACCGACCCCGATTTCTACTCCCTCGAGCTTAATCAAGTCTTCTACACTGGATGGCAAACCGTCGGTATCGTATTCTTCTATTCTCTTCTTTTTTATACCAACTTCTGAGTTTAATTTTGGCATTCAAAATGATTAATCTGTTAAACACGCTTTCATTGATGTCTAATTCTCCAGGTTATGCCCAACAGATTAAAGAGCCACGTGATTATTTTACTGGGAGGTAATCTTAATTGCATTCATTTGATGATATATATTTCCTCTGAATCCAAATTTCCTCTGTAATGTGGAGATGTAGTAAACCGTGCATGATATGTATAGCAATTTAAAAATGAAAAAGAAAAAAAATATTTAAAAGAAATATATAATGAGTATAATGTGCAAGTTTGAGATTTAAAAGAATATTTCCATTTTATGAGTATGGACCGAGGTAGTAGTTAGGATTGAAAGACTACGAAGTCATGTGTCAACTAGTTTTACACAAGTCCACTCTCCAAAGAGAAGGACAATCTGTGGTTAAATTTTCATGAAGGTGGTTAACTTGTGAGTTCAACAGAGTGGGAAGTATTGAATATGTGGTTTCTCGGGACGAAAAGGGGACATTGCATGCTTTTCACAATGTTTGTCGTCATCACGCGTCCCTGCTTGCTGGAGGATCGGGGAAAAAATCATGTTTTGTGTGTCCATATCATGTGAGTTCTCCATAACTTGTAGTTTCAGAAACTGTTGATGATTGACTCTTCTTTGTGAATTATTCTTATTACTCTAAAGTTCTTCATGTATCCCTCTTCTTGAGAACTTTGGCTTATTTATCTTGGTAGACATAATTTTTTGAAACTAATGGTGTTTAATGTAATCAAGACCTTATTTTAAGTTTTTAACAAATTTCACTTCTGAGGAGCTTCACTCCATGCACATTAATCGGTTCAGTAAATAATGCAACAGCAGGATTTCAGATGTTTGATCAAGGAACAGAATAAATGCTGTTTTTTTTTCATTTTGTTGTATTTTGTTTCTTTATAGAATCGAAGAAACTTCTCACTTTCTTGTTTAGAGGAAATATGGTGTTAAATGATGAATATTTAATGTATGAGGTTCACATCTCAATATGATATAATTGATTCTTATACTATTACAATTAACTTGGTATCATATGTCATTGCTCATCATAAGCTTGTCTAAAGTACGTGAGATTGTGAAAATCGTAGCACTCGAACTGGACCAAATTCCATCAAGTAACACTCCTATACACTGGTTATATTGTGCAATTTTACACAACTAATAAAGTTTCAATGAAAATAACTAATGTTTTTTAGAGAAAACAACTAATACTAATAACTAGTACCTTTTCAAAATGCGCGCGAATTGCATGGTGCACTTGGTATGTACACGGTTTTGTCAATTCCACTGTCTCTTTTGTAATTCACATCTTATATTGACCAATTTGATCCTCTTCGTTTCCTTTAATCTTTTTCTGATTTCATCTTCTAGGGTTGGACATATGGTTTGGATGGAGCACTTGAAAAGGCAACACGAATAACAGGAATCAAGAACTTCAATGTCGATGTATGTATAGTTATCCATTTCATTTTCATTGCAAAATATAAGTTTTTATTTGTTTTTACCTTATGGAAGGTAGGAAATGGGACTTGTTCCGCTCAAAGTCGCCACTTGGGGGCCATTCGTGTTGATAAATTTCAGAGCCTTGTCAAAAAATGAGGCTCTCGATACCAAGAGCGTGGGCGAAGAATGGCTAGGAAGTGCAGCAGAGATCCTGAGTGCCAATGGTATTGATACATCACTAAAATACATCTGCACAAGAACGTATAATCTCGACTGCAATTGGAAGGTCTGTCTACAACATTCTCTCTATATTTCAATTCAACATTGAAGATTTAATTGTTGATGAAGTCACTTCACTTTTGCTAATTACAATCTACTCTGATCTGTTGAGTTTTGACAAATAAAACCTCAATAGCAATTCAAACTGCTGGAAAGGTTGACTCACCCATTTCTAATACGATATACTGCTTCGTGGCAACAATTTAAATCTCAAATGATGTCATTCACCATAATTACTACCCAAACAACGTTTTTCAGCCTAAAAAACTATCAAAACGGGCAAGATTCAAAATGCCCGGTAGTTCAAATTGTTTTTTATTTTTAAATTTTATTTGTAAAATCTCAAAAGTTTAAACTTGAATGGCTATTAACAAGAAGGTGATAATTTTATCAACAATTAAACCTTAAATCAGTGATAAACGTAGAGCGCAATGTTCTCTGCAGGTTTTTTGTGACAACTATTTAGATGGTGGTTACCATGTGCCGTATGCACATAAAGGTCTCTCTTCTGGTCTCCAGCTCGACTCGTATTCAACCACAGTACGTTTTTCACAGGCCTTTCTTTTTCATCTGGAAAAATAAATGACTTTGATGTATATGATTGCAAGATGTATGA
The DNA here is from genome assembly GCA_026898435.1 of Prunella vulgaris. NCBI lineage: Eukaryota > Viridiplantae > Streptophyta > Magnoliopsida > Lamiales > Lamiaceae > Prunella > Prunella vulgaris. The sequence continues at coordinate 596,431 of JAPKLY010000058.1, read as the reverse complement.
AAAAGTTAGCATCCAATGTTGTGAAGGCAGTTCCAAGGGCTCTAAAGAACAATTTGATCGACTCGGCTCGAAATCTGTCTATGCATTTGTATACCCAAACTTCATGATTAATAGGTTAGCTACGTTCCAATAAATGTGCGTGTGTGTTTTCTGCATATAGAGAATGTTTAATGTTATTATTACTTTTGTGTTTTAATTGAAGTTGTGTTTGAGACTCAGGTATGGACCATGGATGGACACTAATCTGGTATTGCCATTGGGACCTCGGAAATGCCAAGTCATTTTCGATTACTTCTTAGATGCTTCTCTTCAGGTAAGAAGTATGATGAACATCTCAAGTTTAAGGCTGTTTTAAAAATATTTACTCCCTCCGTACACGAAAAATACGCTCAAATATTTACACGTGGTTTAATGCAATATATCGGAAAGTATTACGGGATATTGTAAGGTCCGATATGAACAAAGAGAATATCTTTGGAAAATACATCAAAAGTACTTTTCAAAGATATTCTCTTTGTTAATATCGGATCTCGCAATATCCCGTAATACCTTCCGACGTATTGCATTAAACCACGTATAAATATCTGAACGTATTTTTCGTGGACGGAGGTAGTATATATATATATATATACTCACTCGACTAATTTTACTAATTATGTTTTCCTGCCAATTATAATTTGTCATATGTTGGAGGGTATTTTGAGGTATTGTGAAATTCACATTTCATTAAAGTGATTGTTTATAAAAATATGATATTTTTTCATAAATAATTACTTTAAATTTTCAATATATGATAAAAAATAACTGGCCAAGAAACAGAACTAAGTAAAACTGTACGGAGGAAGTATATAAGACTTGAGCAATAACAAAATATTATTTAGACATTATTACTTAGATGGAAACCCCCAAATAATACATTATTGTCACCCCCCACAAATTCTAGTATGTATATTATGTTCACGTTGTATATTTAGATTTTAAGTGCAATTTTGATTTTAATTTTAATTTTGTCAAAATACACGTTACATGTGGGGCTGTGTTTTTTTTATAATTGGGGTATCACTAATTACTTTTTAAGATATTACTGATTACTTCTTGAAATATTATTAATTATTGAAATAATATTTTTTCAAAATTCAAGTGCATATTATGCACCATGTGCATAGTAGAATTACTTTTGTCACCTATATACCCCCAGCATGTCTGAATTTTTCAAATTAACTGAATCTTATGGGATTTTTCTGGTCTAGAACCTGAAAGATAATGTCAATTATCAGTTTATCATCTCACTGTTTTTCCTTAATTACAATGTTCATGTGTCATTCATTTATATAGTATAAAACAATGACAAAATTTTATGTGAGACTGTTTTATGAATCATGAGACCACATAAATTAACACACATTTTTTACCAAAGTAATGTTAAATCATGTTTAATTTATATCTCATCTAATTATCTCGTGATCGACTAATTCAAAAACAATATATCTCTGGACCATAGTAATAATAGTAATAGAATTCAGAGTCAACAGACTCACTTAAATTTTTGTATGTTGCTCAAGTTGTGTTTACTAGTCAACAGGAGAGTGTTCTCATTCACAAACTTCACATCTTATTTGATCATTAGGGCGACACCGATTTCATCGACAAGAGCTTAGCAGACAGCGCAAAGGTCCAGGTATGATATTCAACAATTTATTTTTACACTCTAAAAAAATATTATTATGATATTTACTTTATTTTAAAATACTCTTCATTCATTGATATTAAGGAAAGTCTCTTGTGCACAAGGTGCACCGTACAACTCAAATGTATTTTTAAAAAGTACATTAATTATTATTGAAAAATTACGAAAAAGTTACACCATTAAAGATACACTTTTTAGTAATAACATGTGTAACTCTTCAGTACTATTTTGTGTAACTTTTTATAAATGAACTTGAATTGCACAGTGCTTCTGATGCATACAAGATTAAGATGATATAAAGAGTAAATAAAGCAGTTTTTCTTAAAACACGTGTTCAGCAAAATGTGAAATTTAGCCCGAAAGAGAAGGAGTATATGATACAGTAACTAGTGGACATGATGCATTTAAAGGCTCTTTAATAATTAACTTTTATTTTGAAAGATCATTACATTATTTTATTTTTATTTTTAAAGAATCCTCATAATGTTATTTTGTTTTAGAGAGTGTTTTTTAATCGATTTGGAAATTTTAATCCCACTAATCATTTAAAATGAATATACACTCGATTGAGTACGACTGACAGATTTTTCAAAAAGTATTTCGTGAAATAAAAATTAATACTTTAGATAGAGTCATATGAAATTTATCATTAAGAAATACTTTAGATAGAGTCATGAAATTTATCATTCAAAAGGATTTTTTACAATTAAAAAATAATTTATGATTACTTTAGATAGAGTCATATGAAATTTAAAAGATTTGATAGGGAATGAATTTAAGAAATCATGAATTTCAAATGATATAATTTTGCTAATTATTTATTCAAAATTAAGAATTTGAAATTTATCAATTTAAATGTTTTATTCGTATGAGCAGAGTAGATTAGGAATTTAATATTTATAGCCCCAAAATCCCTCTATGTTAGGATTTTCAAAATAAATATTGAGTGTTACAATTTATACTAACACTCTTTAACAAAATAATTAATATATTTTGATAAAATAACTAAAACTCGTATAGCATAAATGATTAATACCTTGTTCAAATCAAATTTTTGGTACATACTAAGATGGGGTTGCGCAGGAAGAGGACACAATATTATGCAACGCAGTGCAACGAGGGCTTGAATCTCCAGCATATAATGTAGGCCGATATGCTCCATCTCTTGAAATGGCTATGCATCATTTTCATTCCCTCCTCTATCACTCTCTTTCTCCTTCTCCTACTGCATCATTATTTAGGGAGAGATGAGATAAATTGTATATATAATGACACTATTTGTGATATACTATGTATTATTTATAAATATTTAGTATAATATACTCCCTCTGTCCCAGAACAATTTGCAAGGGAGAAAGGACACACAAATTAAGAAGAAAATAAAAAACACACCAAAATCAATCACGTAACATGCATTTAAGTGATGTGTCAATATTTTGATCAAACTGCTTATAAGCAGTTGTCTACGATCATGATTTAGATTCTACAAACTGTATTAATGTAAAACCTTCATCAATCAAGCTTCAAAGTTCAGAAATCATGAATAGCCAACAAACTTCAGCTCATACTTTTCCAGAACCCAACCAAAATATATTCTTATTCCATCGAGAACTCATATTTTTCAGAAGTATATTCGTATTGCAAGAATATCAAAACGCAAACTCAAACAACTCATAACATGTTACAGGAAACAGACCAACAATTTTTACAACAAAACCCCAAATACAGATCCAAATAACTCGTAACATGTTACGGGAAACTATACAACCAAACCCCAAATACAGATCCAAGCAACTCGTAACATGTTACAGGAAACAGACCAACAATCTTTACAACAAAAGCCGACGAAGGCATATACATTATAAAACATTTAAGCTATTACTTAGCACCACTATACTAGATATACCGCAAGTCTCAGTAACTAAAACACATCCACTACTAAAACTCGAAGCAAAACTCTAGATATATGCATACTCTATCAACTCTGAATCCACAAAGTTAGTCTGAGTATTTGTATAAACACAATTGTCAGCCTATTCTGCTGAAGTTTCCAGAGAAGTGTCGGCATTTTTGCCTGAAAAAGAAAAGGTAGATTATTATAAATCGGCTTAAAGACTTCTGTAAAACTTGTTCATACTATGAAATTTATACCACAAGATATATTTACTGATTACCACAATGTAAAATGTGTATTGTATAGGTGATTATAGCTAATAGTACATCTTGTTGTATAAGTTTCATCCTACGGAACTTGTCCATTCTATTTTTGGCAGACTAATGTGTTTTCATATGAAACACCACATCTGATTGAACTTACCACTTAGCTCCTTTAGGTCCTTTTTACGTTGACTTCTCCCCATAAAGTAGTCGCTGAAATTTCTCTCGGGGACGGGAATCAACTTTCCAACCATGGCAAGAGGCCAACTATTTACCGAAAATGGTAAACAATTATCAGATACATATCATGAAGGTATGCAAAATAATAGTTTAAGACCCAGCATCAGAATGTTTAGTCTGTTCACCAACCTGATAAAAGCAATAGCAAGGGATACAAGCCATAATTTCCAACTAAGGCGAACAGTCGAAGTAAATTTCCCGAGGAAAAAGATAATCATAACCTGAAGAATATAAGAGAAGGGTAAAGATGACAAATCTTCAAGAACTACAATGTGTTATTATCATTAGGGTAAAAGTCTGATCTCGTCCTTTTTAATTTTAGCCAGAACGACAAAGTTGAATTTGGTAAAGGGATAAATTTCAAAGTTGAATAAGTTTCTGGACTAAAATCGAAACTATTGCAAAGTTAAGGGCCAAAATATTTACCCTTAGTATCAACAAGTCATTAAAATACCTGAAGAACCACTTCGATGCCAACTATTCCCATAAAGAGAAGGTTCTTGGTGACTCCTCTCCACACATTGATTTCATCGGGTTTTCGAGCATTAAACTCGTTAAATACCTACAATATAGACATTGAAAAGAAATCTGCTGAGACAGAGAGACAATATACACATTGAGTTACATAATGACTCTTTCCATGTAAGACTTACACTTCAGATATTCATTTACCTGACAAAAGACGAATGCATTGAATATCAAAGTATTCTTCACTTTGAAAGCATGATCTGCCGTATCATGCCCCAGATTCAGAATGCTCATTCCTCGGAAATTCAGGACTAAAAGAACAGTAACTTGATACAGAGCCTACAATCATTCAATAACCAACATTTAGTAATTTACTGAGCACCAAGCCTTACTCATGTTAAATAAATATAAGACAAATTAGTCTTTTTTGGCATACATTTTTATCTTGTCAGGTTTTCATTTTATTAAGTTACTAGTTTATGAAGAATATATAGGAGAGATTTGGTTTACATTTAGAATTGTAAACAGGATTAGACCTTTATATCAATAATATTAAGTTCCCTAAAAGTAATGACGAACAATCAAGCTGTTACGAAAAAAATTATGTAGTACCTGAATCATCAAATTCCTCCACATAATGTTTGTTATTAGAGGTTCCCTACAACAGTAACAAAGCCTTAATCAGCAAATATTTGAAATCAACACAGAACTCAGCAGATTTATAAGATCAAGAGCTCATCAGCTCATCAATCCAAGACCATGTTCTTATCATCCATAGCTAATAAGAAGCAACTCCTAAAATTTTCCTATTATACAAAAAAATACTGATAGCAAAACAATCACATTTACATTTTAAACACTACAGAAAGTTAGAGTGTATGCTACAAATAGAAAATAGATCATTATCCCGAAACACTGATCATGAAGAGAACATCTAGAAATTTCGAGGTGAGATGTAATAGCGGGCATGAGAAGGCTCCTTGGTACAACAGCTCCTTAAGAGATTAGACTTGTCAAATTACATCATAGCATGATTCGTCTTCCTGAAACCATTTCAACTACTACCAATTTATAAAATTGTGCTTCACCAGATAATACGTTCAGCGGACTAAAGATATAATCTGATTATTATTAGAGGAAAAAAGAAATTGAAAAGCACAAGATGTTCTATGGTAAATAAAATATGATAAGTATTCAGCAATATGCAAGGAATGTGACAGCGTAAATTAAGCAAAGCCCCATTCCATGTCTGTTATGAGCTCAAGAAAAAGACCTCCATAATTGAAACAAAATTCTCATTTGAACAATTAAAGCTTTTGAGAGGAAACAGAAAATGACATGAATCTAACTACTCTCTCCGTTCGAAGAAAGTCATCTAATACCATTAATTATCCATATAAAATGACCAATATACCCTCGTATAGGTTATCATTGATTCTTGTACCTCAATAATGAGACCTATCACAGAAAATTAAGACAAGAGCTGGGGAAAAAAAAATCTATTGCAAAACAAAAAGGGACATATGTTTTGGGACAGCTTACGGATAGTTAAATTGATACGGGAGGAGTATTCAACAAAGAGGGAGAATGTTTTAATTACTATATCATCAAAGCTCTGTTTCAAATACGCATAAGTCTAACCTTCTACCAACAGGTGGTCTGCGCATGAGGTGATCTGTAGGAGGTTCCGTGGCAAGTGCAAGAGCTCCTAGTGTGTCCATGATCAGATTTACCCAAAGCAGCTGGAAAGATATTAGATAAGGAAATTAATGTTTGTTTTAAGAGAAAGAACAGATAGATGGACACATGAGATTAACCACAATATTGAGATGGAGATAGAACACATGTGAACAACCAAAATATTGAGATAGAGATAGAGATAGAACACACCTGCACTGCATTAAGTGGAACATTACCAGAAGAAACTGCCGCCACAACATTTATAATCAGAGCTGCAACATTAACCGTAAGTTGGAATTGTATAAATTTCTGAATATTGGCATACACAGATCTACCCCACCGCACAACCTGAAATTTAAAAAATAAAAATTAATATTTACCAGCTGAACTAACAACTAAAAATTTCACGGCATGCATGGTTTTCTGTTACATTTGTGCAAAATTCTGTTACAGACCTACTTTTCTTAAGGATGCCCGACTGTCATTCTTATCTAAATTGCAGAACAGAAACCACAGTTCATCTCAACACATTGGAAATCGATTATATATACTCCCTCCGTCCCGGAGCAACTTGCAAGGGGTGGAGGGCACACAAATTAAGGAAAAAAAGGAATAAAGTAAAAAAAGTAGTGTTTTGAGGGTTAATTTGGTAAAATTTTATGTAAAAAGTAAAGAAGTTAGTTGGATTGAGTGTAATGTGGGCCGAAAAAGTGAAAAAGTAGTGGCATTTTGTGTAAATATGTAGATATTGTGAGGGTGAAGTTTATAAAAGGGTTTCCATTTTTTGCCTTGCAAGTTCCTCTGGGACGTCCCGAAAAGGAAAACCTGCAAGTTCCTCTGAGACGGAGGGAGTAATATATAAAATGTTAACCCCAGATATAGCAGAAAAGATGGGATTCTGTGTAAACCATAAAATCAGTTTCATCAATATATTTGTGACACTGACAACTAACCTTTACAACAGATGAAAAATTATCATCCAAGATAATAATATCTGAACTCTCTTTGGCCACTTCCGTGCCTTGAATACCCATTGCAAGACCAATATCAGCCTACACCATGCCAGAATTTAAAATCAAATCATATTAAGTCTACAGAAGAAAATCAAGATGAAACAAACTGAAGAGGTAGAAATCTTTCAAGCAAACCACCCTCGCAATTCCAGACACCATTCATGGCGTGCAGTTGGAATTTTAAATCAAGAAAATATAAACGTTACATGTCAATTTCTAGATACTCAGTCTCCGCCAAGGAATAAAATGAATATAATCTTTTGTATAATTCTTTGTACTCACTCTGTCCAATTTTACTAGTCTTGTTTCTTATTGCTAAGGGTTTAAGAAAGTAGCTCTATTGTATGTAAAAGTAAAATGGATTGTAAGTTAATGGTGTCAAATATTGCCTTTTCAGGAAACTTGACTAATTTTATTGGACATACTAAAATGGAAAGTAGTTCTAGTAAAATTGGAAGGTGGGAGTAACATATATGACAGGAAACAAAAATTATAGGTTTGAAATAAATTAACTAAACGAATTAATGTGGAAACCATGTTACAAACCAGAATCAACGGTGGACGATCAAAGATCTTAATATAGTAGAACGTCCCAAACCACAAAATTCCATGCCTAATTTATAGGAGGTTTAGCATCAAAGATCTTAATATAGTAGAACGTCCCAAACCACAAAATTCCATGCCTAATTTATAGGAGGTTTAGCATTTGCAGCAAATGGAAAACCTAACCTCATTAGTGTAATAACTTTATCTGTTGAGTACAATCTTTTTTTATGGTTCTTTTATTAAAATAGATGGCAGAATTTTTTTTAGGATGATTTACATATAGGTTTAAAAAAGTCACTATATTTACAAATAGGTTCAAAATATTTGCACAGAAGTACATTTTTTTCTGCACAGAAACACATTTTTTTTCTGCACAGCACCTATTTGTAAATATAGTGATTTTTTTGAACCTATATGTAAGTCACCCTTTTTTTTAATAGTTATAAAATCTAATGAACATAGTAAATCAACTTCAGGAATCAATGTGAAAACCAACTTTTAAAACAAAACCAACAGAAAGGCGAAAGATTTAAGAACAGCATAATGCCCCACACCACAAGATTTCATGGGTAATTAATAGAATATTCCAATATGCACGGAAAATTGAAAAACCGACCTCATGTAGAGCAGGAGCATCATTAGTGCCATCTCCCGTGACAGCAACAACGTGTCCCTTCCTTCTCAGTGCTTGGACAAGCAAGAGTTTGTCATTAGGTGATGACCTACCCATCACCTATCAGCAAAAGTCGAAAGACAGAACTCATCAGCACCATTTTCATAACAACAATTAGGCTTGCGCTCTTGCAGCAATTTAATTTTCAGCCCATACCGCAATTTTATCAGCTACTTCTAGTCTATGCGATTCAATCATGTTTCGGAATGACTTTCCTTCTATTAGAGTAGGCTCTGTAGCATCGGCATCTGAAGCCAGTATTCCGCACTCCAAAGCTATTGCTTTAGCTGTTTGAAGATTGTCTCCTGTGACCATCCGCACCTATTATATAATTAAAACAAGAATCAGCATAATAAATGCACAGCTGACATGATTGCATCCTAGCATAAACTTCATGGTCAAAACAAGAAACAATTGGATATAATTAATTTTTAACTCACCAAATATAGTACAATGTATGGGCATGTTAAGTTCTGATGCATAAAACAAAGCAGGCAGAGTTCATATAGCAGTGAATTACAGATAACACTGAAATGTACATATAGCCAACTGGTTATTCTAGTTGGCAACTAGGCATATGTACAGATTCTGTAACCATATGGAATGCAACCACAGATTTATAAGTATTGAGGATAGCATGAGTAATAAAGAGAAAGAAAGCAACATGTAGTGTCAGTTAACTGTCAATTGCATTAATCATATATTTCCTCCTGCTATTATAGACTATAGAAAACTGCCTGGCTATGTCAAGTAGATCAGCTTGGCTACATAAGTCGAGCAAAGCAGGAAAGATCAGCATGCTTCACATATCACAGCCAATGCTCAGAGAATAAGTAATTCCATTTCATGCTAAATTCCCATTAAATTAATCTGATAACAGAACACCAAGAAACAGCTACTGTCCAATGACACCAAACGTCATATTCCAACCCATATAGGAAAGTTATACAAGCACAAAGTTCTGCTAACGCCATTGAGATTACAAATTGTGTCAAAGGATATAAACTGCGAGAGTATTGAGAAATCTAGAAACTACCATGCTGCAGACACTCCAACTTAATGACCAAGAAGGGGAAGAAATAACTGACAGAATGAATATCCAGAAAACACAAGGATAGAAAAAAAATGTTTCCAACCAAGGAAACGTAAAGCAAGGCAATACCACTTATATATGTAAAGTGCATATGCATGTGTAAGTAATGAATTCTCGTCCAGTTTGATGTGTCAAATTCAAAATCAAGGAAACATAAAGCAAGGCAAGATCACTTATTTATGTAAAGTGCATATGCATGCGTAAGTGATGTCTCATCCAGTTTGATGTGTCATTTTAGTATTTGACACCACAAATTCAAAATCTCAATTCACTAACCAAGAAGAAGAAGAAGAAATAATTGACAGAATGGATATCCAGAAATCACATGGTGACAGGAAAAAAGTTTTCCAAACTAACAAACGTAAGCAACGCAAGGTCACATATTCATGTCAAATGTAATTGCATGTGTAAGTGATGAATTCTCATACCTTAACACCAGCATCAACACATAATTGAACCGCATTTCGCACTCCTGGTCGACAAGGATCCTACGACATTCATAATCTCATTGAGAACATGTAACTTGAATTTTTAAAAAGCATCTTTCTGTTAAGAAATTAGAGCTGATAACAATTCAAAAAGCTTTTTAATTAGGATTCAAATGTGCATAACTACTCTGCACAAGACAAAATCAATAATTAAACCGATTTACATGTAAATAGGACTATCAATTTGTTTGTTTCTCATGTATTGGTGAAAACATTTTGGTATCACGCTGAGGATATCAAATGACAAGATGTTCAACAAGCTACTAATCAAAGATGTGAAAGCTAGAGTACCTTAATACCAACAATGGCAAGCAAGATGAGATCATCCTCAGGTAGCTGCCAATTTTCCAGTTCCTTATCATCCGTTGGTACCTTCTCCATTTCACACGTTTTATAGGCTATAGCAACACAGCGCAAACTTCCCACAGCCATATCTTCAATTGCTTTCTTAAAATAAGATAACTGCAGACAAATATACACTTATTCAAGAACCTAAATAAGTTTATAGTTAAGACAAAAATAGTAATTGATTAATATAAAGGCCATGTAGCCACATTATCAATGTCAATCAGAAACTATATTCTGATAACTTCTCGTCTTTTTCACTAAAACTCCACGACACGAACATCTTATTCTTGCCAAGTTCAAAGAATGTAACGACTACAGATACTGTCGTAGGAATGAAGTAAAGGATAAAAATAGTAGTTATAAACAAAGCTATGGTTAGAGGAAACCTTTTCTTCATCCATCTCGACCACATTATCATCCACATCTACATAACTTGTACAAGATGCAAGGACAATTTCAGCAGCACCTTTCCAGTGCACATGAATCACAGAATTAGACTGCCCAAAATAATTAATTAAACAAAAGTCAATTGGTATGTATGGAAAGATTAAATAATAATGAAATGATAACAAGGAAGTGCTTTCTCTTTGGGTAAGTTAAGGCAGATAAGGAAAACTAAAAGTATATATCATCTTAACAGATATCAGAACTTGCCAGTTTCAAACCAACTCCGCCTCGCTTTTTCTCAGAGTTAAATGGGAAAGCATGAATTATCTCTGAATCTGATTGGGCAGCAGCAAAATCCATTCCAAGCTATGGACACAGGTAGCATAACAAAAAAAACCATCACAAGTTACTAAAGCTAACAAGAGAGGATACTTCACGACCCAAGAGAAAGAAGAGAAGGGACACTCTTACATTAACTCCCCATTGCAGAATGGCCTTTTCAGTTGGCGATCCAGAAATTTCCAAAGCTCCACCACCCTATTAAATACCAACAAAGCAGCCATACTCAATAAAGAAAAAAAAAAAGTGAATACAAATAATCACAGTACAGGTAATATCATCATGATCATTGTTAACTGATCACCTCATCTAAAAGTTAAGTTATTAGAGGGTATCACTTAATATATTAAATTTGTAACACAGACCATACTCTGTAGGCAAATTGCATTCCAGTTACTCTGTTACAATGGCTGGCCCGAAGAAATTTTTGGTACATACATGGTGGTGAGACTTGACCACAAGAACTTTCGTTTACTTGACTTTGACTCGGAACCATGTTAAAGAGGAGTGTCATTGAATATTTTAATATCTTAAAAACCACCCATCTATTTACAGTTTGATTAAAGGAACTTGGCTCAGGTCTAAGGACTGAAGCTCCATACATTTCTTCCTAGAAACCATCTTACAACTTTAATATTTACAATATATCATACATGAATGAATTAGTTAGTCAAAATACATTAGGCAACAATGAAGACATGTAACATCTCTGACACAATAGCTAGAACATGTTGTATCCAACATCTTAGACATCATTTCTGATGCGTAGAGAGCATTATAAATATGAAATATGCTCCCCAAACATGTTTTGTCGACCTCTGTCTCCCGAAGTTACGGGGCTATTCTGCCGAGTTCCTTAGAGAGAGTTGTCTCACGCCCCTAGGTATTCATGAACCAGTCCAGCATTTAATTAATTACCTCAGGCACAAAAATACTTCCAGTTGTGTTTTGAGCAATGCCTTCAGTAAGCAAAGATACAACCATGGGAGGAAGCAGAGATGAATCGTTAGGAGAGTCAATTTTTTTCCCACAAGCATACACCTCAACCACCGTCATCTGTGAAGGAGAACAAAAATATATGTTATCATACAAATCAAACACATTACAAGCTAGACCTCTGTAGTATTTTGTTAGCTAGACGCCTATACCAACTGACCCAAGATTCACTACTTAATAGAGAAGTGGAAGCAAATAAAAAACAAGCAGATAAGCACCTGATTCAGAGTTAAAGTCCCAGTTTTATCACTGCAAATAGTAGTGGCAGAGCCCATTGTTTCACAGGCTGATAGCCTCCTGACCTGCAGTTAAAATTATGAAATGGCTCAGAAAATAATATGAGGATATACTATAAAACAATATGGTTAACTGAGCCTTTAATCCAAGTAATCAGACGTACCAGTGCTTTATCAGCCATCATTTTTCTCATGGAATATGCAAGCCTGCAAGCAATTATACATCAAATAAGCTGAAAGCTAAGAACAAAATGTTTGTTTACACATGCATGGAAAATCTTTAACAATCCAAAGGAAGCATCAAGAGATCTGGTTTAAACTATCAATCGCTCAATTGAGATGGACAATAAACGTGCAACTCTATCACATTATCAAATTATGCAGTTGAAAGAACATTACCATGAAAAGAAGCTAAAGCACAATTACAAGAAGCCAACTGATGCATTTATATAAGAAGTCAGCATTTTCCAATCTATCTATTCCACTAAGGAAACACATAAGACAATCCACATATTTTCTACTGAGACTAACTACACAATGCCAAGCATAGGATCCACAAGAGAGGAAGTATAAGATACACTTACGTCAATGTAACAGCCAATGGAAGACCTTCTGGTACAGCAACAACTACAATGGTCACCTAGATTTTTGTTCAGATTAGTTGACAATCTGAAGATGAACATGCACTAAAAACTACATCAAATAATAACATACTGCAACAGTAAATATTTTGACGAAGCCATCAATTGCAGGACCAATTTTAGTCTTCCCAGCATGGAATTGTCGGGTGCCATCAGGATTTGTGGTATGCCCAGTGAAAAATCTGGCAGTTCACAAAAGTAAAAATTACTTCGTACCATGTTTTAGAAAACAAAGATAAAAAATCCATAAACCACGCACAATAGATTCTACCTGACTACAAGGATGATCAGAACAGCTACTGCTACTGCAAGACCCACTATACCAATAAATGTAGCAACCCCATTCAACCGTACCTAGACTCAACAGTACATATACCTCAGTATCAGAAACGAAGCATTATGCGTTCAATGAAGTCAAAAAAAATTCCAACAAAAAGAACCTGCAATGGTGTCTCTTCACCATTATCTTCCGATATACTCGCCATTAGTAAACCCCACTCTGTGTTTATTCCCACACTTGTTACCTGGAAAAAAAGAAGAACACCAACCTACCATGAGGTCTTTTAACACAAAATTAGAAGATGGAGATTTTGATAATTATCCAGGAAAAAAAAAGTTTTCATTGTTAACGGTAATTTCGACATCATAATAAATAAATTAATACTGAAGCACAGGGTCATCATATTTCTATCCAACTCCTAGTAGCATTACAAAACATATGTAGAAAATGGACTTGAAATTAAAATGTTATTGCAATTCTAAAATTCAGTAAGATTACTAGAGTACGCATTTATTACCAGGTAAAAGAAGCCAAACATATTATCTGTTCAACATATTCAATCAGATAGAGGATACAAGAAAATACATACATAAACACACCCAAGAAAAAATATATGTATAACAAATTGAGTTGGAAGTACTGTTGCAGAGATTTTCTATACTTTGGGTTTAAATAGGTCGCAATATCTACAGCTATAAAGGAACTACTCACATACGAGAAATAGTTACTGCCCACATTTAATGAACGCCAATATCTACTAGAAAATTCTCTCTTTAATAAATATATTTTTCAAATTACGCTCTTATGGCTACACCATTAAAAATACTAGTTAAGACACCAAAATTTTTTAAGGAGTTTGTGGGATACAAAATTACTATAAGGTGAAACCAAAACTCGTTTTATCAATTGAAAAAAAAAAAAGGAATCCATATTGGCGCGATAGAATTTATTACCAGCATGCTGCCATATCCATCAGCAACCTTGCATCCCGACATAAGAAAAGGCGATCTTGTTGGATCCTTGTTAACCTAATACCAGAATTCACTTGCATAAGTATATGAGCATAGAAAGTTATGCCACCAATATTCAGCAGATGGTCTCAAGAGCTCACAATTTTACTTTCCCCAGTCATACTTGATTCATCAATTGCAAGGGAATGACCAAATATGACCAGTCCATCTGCAGGTACCTGTTTATATAAAAGCAAGGGTTAAATCAGCCATTTAAAATTTCTATATTCTGGCAACCCACTCAAAAAGGGAAAATAATTTTTTTATTTTTTTTTTTTTGTGATATTTGGGGTGCGGGAAGAAGGGTAGAGAAATCTTTGGATCACCTGATCACCAATTTTTAGGGGCACGACATCACCAACCAATAATTCAAATATTGAAACCTTAATTCTGCGCCCACCCCTAACAACCTGCATATTATTACCACGAAATGTAAGAAGGGAGAAATTTTAAGGTGTGGAGGATTAATACTGTACTAAACTTACCTCTATTTGAATATTTTGTTTTTCCTCATTCAAGTTTTGGAACTGGAGAGATTGTCTGTAATCACTTACAGCTGCAAAAAGCATAAAGCACATAACATGAATGAATACACTTGCCGGCGACACTGCCATTAAAAAGAATGTATGTACTGAACATAAAAGAAATTCAATTCTCATCTCTGAAATGCAAAATTTACTGAGTTCAATGACTGCATGTTATAAAAGATAAATAATATTGAAGTCCAAACCAATTCAACTGAAATTGAAAAAAATGGAAATTACAATGTTGGAGTTCAAACCATTTCAATTGAAACTGGAAAATAAGAATCTATTTTGGCAAAATGCCTTCTATGAAGAAAGTTGCAACAAAAAAGAGGAGGAAGATCTAGGCTTGTCAACGAGGCTGGTGGGGACGGGGGCCAATCCCCATCCCCGTCCTCGCGAACTTCACGGGGAAAATTTTGTCCTCATCCCCGCCCCTGCGGGGATTCCTCGTTCCCTGCAAACTTTTTCTTATTTATTTAATTTTTTTATATTTAACAAGCATAATAAAATTCCCTGCCCCATTCGGAGCGGATCCCTGCGGGGACCAGGGATCAGGTTCCCCGCCCCACTGTCAAGCCTTGGAGGAACTGAGTTCCCACCTTGGGCTAAGCAATATGGATTATATCTGCCCGTCGTGCTCAATAAACACAAGAGTTCTCACTTAAGTTACATTCCTTATTTAATACTCCCTCTGTCCCACAGGAATTTGCACATTTTCCTTATTTGGACGTCCCACACAAATTTGCACACTACCAAAAAAGGAAACATTGGTTTACGTGCACTCACAAATCTATACACATATTTACCCATATGTCATTACTTTATATATATAACACATTTTCCTTAAAAAATGTGCCGTCCCGTAGTCTTTCTATTCCCCTTTAATCCGATCTTAAGGTCTCCTATGTACATGCTGAAAGTTCAAACCATCTTCAACGAATTTCTGTGAACAGGAATAAAATGGTAAAAAGTAGGTAGTTATCATGCAACCTAGCTAAAGTCTCTTCTCATGTAATAATAACATTAGTCCAGGGCATCAATTATATCGAAAACGAAAATCAAACAAGCTGCAGAAAGACCCACATACTAAGAAGTTATAGTAGTATGCAAATAAAAGATGCGTATCTGTATAATGTTAAAAGTTCAAAACGAAATAAAAGTGATGAGCATACCAATATACTCCATGAGCATACCAACTAATTATAATGTTAAAAGTTCAAAACGAAATAAAAGATGACATCAAGTCGTACCTGTAAATATGATGACTATCAGAACTGCTAAAGCAATGCTTCCTCCATCATACCAACCTTCTTTTATACCCTAAAAGTGAAAAAAAGCATTTGACGAAACCAATGAAATTGAAATATTAATAAAATGCTGAGCATACCAATATACTCCATATACTTGAAAAAACATGAAAACGTATTCCATATCAAATGCACAGCATAGATGACATGTTTAAGTAACAGTGTCGCGCACCTCTATAAAACAAAGAGAAAATTACCTAGATAACAACTAATTACAAAACCACCAACAATTTCAGTGAACAAACTAAGATCTTCTCTAACACATGATTGCTTATGAGTTCTCCAATGTCAGAATTTCTCTACTGCAATGCACATTCTTGTAGTTAGATTAAAGAACAATTTATAGGATCAAAACAACATCTATTTTCTTGTGTATGTTCCTGCCATAATGTAAACGGTTTAAATATAATGATCACAGAATATGAACTGCTTTTTTAATAGAGAATTGCTCATCCATATCCTTCATCTCAAACAAAAGTCTCAATTTTCATTAATTTTTTAAGTTCTTCTTTCTATTTTAGATATGATTCATAAAGCTACAATTGGTGAAATTATACGAAATGTTTTGCATCCCTCCACTGACCACCCAATCTGACAGCTCTAATTAGACACTAAATGTATTAAGTTTTAAGAACTATTTAAGCTTGTGATTATTACACAGAGGGTCATCACCTTTGATTGCAGTTTACTATCACCTGCTTTTTTATATACATAAAGGGTCAAAAAAAACCTCATACCACCCCACCTTTTTCTCCCACCCAAACCACATGCCACACCTCACTCACTCCCTTCCCTCTCTTTCTTTCATAATAATCAGTACCAATTCAAATTAAAAATCTCTCTCTCCCTCTATTCCTCCATCTCTCACGAAATCTCCATTCTCTCTCCCCCTCCCCACAGCAAAACCACTGTCTCTCTCTTTCTCCAAATTCCCCCATCTCTCTCACAAAATCACCAACGAAATTTATGTACCAGCGTTGTCCGACTTCAACTCGGATGAGATCACGCTGACGGACATTGATCTCAGCACTTGCGTAGCCCCGTTCATCTTCGGCGCAAGAGCGCCCGATCAGTGAGCTATTACGCACTCTTCAAGGGTGGCTGTCCGCTCTTTCTTGGCCATCCGTTCACATCAGATCGACATGCCTCCTGTTAGAGTCGTGCATCCCGACGAACTCCTTCGATGCCCCTGTTCCATATCTATCGTCATCGTACTCCTTTAACGCCCATGGTTCTTTGTCTGACGGGGTGAGATCTGGAGGTGCAAGTGAACAAGGGGCTGAGATATGTGAATGTACAAGACAGTGACGGGCTCGACAACGTGTGCTCTGCCCAGATCCACGTGCTTAGGTCAGGTCCACTACAAGCTCAATCCAGTGCAGTGCCTCCATTGCGTCCCGCCATACGCATCCTCTTGCCGACCAAGCCCGAAAGTAGGAAACCATTCATTCAAGTTGCATGCATTTCCTTTTTCTCAATCTTCAGTCATCCCACCCTAGTAGTTGAAGTTTGAATTTCAAGTCTAACTCGTGATTTGTTGGTTTAATTACTGGTTAGAATTCTCAAATGGTCCATGTAATTTGTGATTCTGCAGTTCTGTGGGATTTTGTATTTTTTTATTTTATTTTTGGCATAATTAGGGTTCTTGGCTTCGTTTCTGGCAATTTTTGATAGATTTGGAATATGTTTATGGTCTGTTTTGTTTTGACTCTTGTACTTTGAATGTGTTTTAAGTAAGGAATTGATTGAGAACTCTTGCGTTCTTGGCTGTAGAGATTCAGTTGAATCTGTGTTCTGGGCTTTAAAGGTACAGGGCTTTTTAGTTGTATCTTTGCTACTTCTTTTTCCTTTTCAATTTGCATCTGTTATATGTGTTATGTTAGTATCTAATAGACTAATATTATCACATAGAATCTGTATTTCTCATTGAATTTATATTTTACTTGCAAGATATGACAAAAATTGAAGATCTAGAGTTGGGGATGATGGCAAAACGGGGAGAAAATTTGGAGATCGGTTTAAGTATTATGTGCAAAAGTTTGACCAGGGCGCAAAATTTTATTTTTCTTGCACCTGCCAAAGAAGAAACTCTTTATTTTTTCTTCATATTTTGAATATATAAAATTTTAGATTTATAATCTAAAACTGTAAATTTGGATATGTAATTTTTCTATGAAATTGGTGTTTCTACTTATAATTTGTGACCTATATACAGGAATGCAAAATATTATTGAAATTGCATACTCGATAAGAACCTAAAACCACAAATAATTATGTCTATGCAAAACATTATTCAACTTGCACTCTCGATAAAAACCTTAAAAAACCAATATAATTGCATGTGCAAAACATTATTAGAATTGCAAACTTAATAAAAACCCGAAAGCACCAGTAATATATGTGTAAAATAAAATCGATGTTGCACATTAGTTGCAAATTTAAAAAATAAAATTGGTCAAAAAGTGACGGATACATGCCACATCACAACTTTTTGAGAGGTGGGGGCTGGTAGGTGGATGGAGGGGTGGGTTTGGCTTTAGTGGGTGGTCTTGACCCTCTTTATAATTACTTTTTGGTGCTATACCACGCTGCAATAACCCACCATAACTTGAACCTCAATGTAAATCACTCATTAAGCTTATGCGGACCGGCTAAAACCCACAATTCAGTTTTACAACTTTCTACAAAGCAAAACAAGTTATGTATGTAAGGATCAAATAAAAAAAATAAACCAAAGCTGGAAAGATGAACTAGGGCTGGCAATTTTAGTCCAACACGACGGGCCAGCCAGCCTACCCAAATATAATATGACGGCCCAAAAATATTGGATCGTTTTGGCCGGGCCCAAATGGACTGCCCATGGCCCGTCGGGCCAAAATGGTTTTAGTTCATTAAATAATTTTTTTAAGAAGCTCATTTAATTGATTATTAGAGTTAGAGTCAATTTGAAAGTCCTCATTCATCATTGTAGCCGTTGTTCTCATACGTAATCTTCTCCGGATTTTTTTCTCTCTCTATCTTTTCAGATATTCTCAAACTAATAATTTAGAGTTTTTTTCTCTTAGATGATAATTGTCTAACTAATGAAGCTATGAATGGTTTCTTACACTATTAGGACTCTACTTATCTGATATTATATATGACTAATGATCTTTATTTCTATTATAATTTATTTCCGAACTTTTGAGTTTTATTATACTTTATATAAGTGTTGTTATTTGTTACTTGTAGATTGTGAAAGTATGATGAATTATGTATCAACGTATGTAGTATTTATAATATATTTTTTTAATTTATTATTTAAAAATGGGTCAGACTGGTTCATTAGCCTGTGGGCTAGATTGTTTGGGCTAGGTTCAATTTTTATAGGCTCAATCTGCAAATGGGCCGGCCCGGCCCACAAATATGCCTTGACCCGCTGGGCCAGGCCGGCTTATTGCCAGCTCTAGGATGAACACAACAGTAGTGGCAACTATTTTGAGTTTAGAGGTTTGAAAAAAATTATCTCCCAGCTCTCACATTCTAATGTCACTTTCACTTGCTCACTCTTCAGTCTTCCATAACAAGCAATTGCTAAATGTAGTTAGTAATTAAAAGGAATATGCATCTAAAACAAGATTTGTTGGCAATAAAGCTTTACGACTTATTGACTTGTGATATTAACTAATAATTTCAGCATTTCACTAATAGCATTAACCCCACCAGATTGCTTCAATGCATATCTGATCCTGGTTAATGTTGAAAATACAGTTATATTATTATCTTATTACTATTATTGTAGTTAGAAACTTTTAAATTTGAGTTCTTTAAATCAAGACCCCGTGGCCATTAAAACTTATGGGCTACTTTAGTGGTTTAGGTTTGAAAAATGAAATCAAACTTTAAAAATAATAGAATAACTCCTGAATTTACAGGTTATGCTCTTCTTAAATTACCTCAGTTTTAATGCCTAGAGCTAAGGAAGCAGCTGCAGCAACCATCAGGATGATCAATGTGGTATCTCGACAAGCTTCCCAAATAAATGTCTGCAAGCATAAAGCAAAAGGGGAAAGCACATAATTAGACCAGATTAATTATTGCATTTGTAACAAGATCAATTATTGCTTACCCAGAAACTCCGTCCTTTCTTTCGAGGATATGTGTTTGATCCAAAAGCTTGCTTCCGGTTTATCAAGTCAGTCTTATCCCCAGGTACACCTTTTTCTATATCGGTCTTTAACTTCTCAGCTAGTCCTTTAATCTAATGCAACATTTAAGTAAAAAGGATTACGACAATAATGGATATACGGATAAAACATTTAAAATTAAGCAGACAAAGAAACAAAGTATTAGATGCAGTTGGAATGAACTTACCCCTCCATTTTGCTGCATAAACGAGAGATCATGCTCCCTGGACATTGCAGCCAGTTCCTCTGAGCTGATACCAAAATCACCAATTCGTGTGGGACTTGATGGTAGCCTTGGAGATACAGGTACTGAAACACATAAATGCTGATAAGAACAAAAAGACAAAATATAAAATATGCTCGAGAGAAACATAAAAACCATGGAAAATATGATATCAAGATCATATCAAGAAGAACAATTACACATTCTCCAGCAAAATTATATTGACGAAAATCAAGTCATGAAAACTGTGTTAAAAAGAATTGATTGTCATTGGCAAGCTGGTTGGTACAAGCCTCAGCATAGAGATAATGTGAAAACACTTGCTTTATCCTGCAGTATGTTTCAGTATTCATATTACAATAAACAAGGTTAAGAGAATAAGGTATTTATATAACTTGATGGTTACTGTAACACTTCAACTGAAGATTCATGAGCAGAGACTTAACCGCGTAAAGTAGCATAAATCAGAATTACCATTTAATCCTTTGCCAGCCGCTTGGAAAAGAACAGCAGCCTGCTCAAGGCAAAATTGGTTAAGAAACAAATAATTAACAATAGACAGAGAATCCAATTAATTAAGACAATAAAATAAGTACCCGGATAACTTGAGCATGCATTCTAATCTTAGCAATCAATTCCTTCCTCTCTTCTTCTTTCTTCAAATCCAATGTATACCGAAATCGCCGAGATGCATTTAGTACAAGTGCAGCTTGCTGAAACAAACAATAAGAATTAAGACTACAGTCAACCTCCAAAATATAAACCAATAACATCAACTAAGCCAAGACAAAGTTAATAAGAAACCATGCAATTCGCCAAAACCATAGCAGTTAAGGGCATAAGGAACACCAAGGCGCAAGAGGGGTCCTAGAGCAAGAAATGCAAGCCACGCACCTCTTGTCCTTATTCACAGAACATCATTCATGATTTATATATTACAACATAGCATATTTGACACATATTATCCAACAAAATGAAGTTTGGTACCACATGATACCCAATCGTCAATCGATGAACATTAGAACATATTTAACCATGAAGCAAAAACTAAAGTTGTGAAGTTTTAACACAAAAAAAAACATCATAAATGTAGTAAAGTCAGTAATTAATCAATAGTCTAATTCTCATTCTCATCGTAAGTAAAAATGCAGCAACAGAGATAGATTCACAAAGAAAAAAGGGTAGCATGCAGAGGCAGCAGTATTGTTTCATAGTTTCTTCTTCCTTGCCATTTTTTTCTTAAACACCAGGCTTAACTTCAACACTGTTTTTCTTTCAAGGTTTGGTAAACAAACCACATTTTGGGGTGAAAAACTGGAAAATAAAAGGGGTGCAACAGAGGTACATAAAAGAAGGTGCACTAAGGAGAGCGCCCTAGGAACAGTGCCAGACTAGACACAAAAAACGTGCACAACCTATAGCCTAGAGCACCTCACAACTGAGACGCGCTTCTTTTACAACTATGGCCAGAACATAGACCATACTAATCTAGAAAGCATAGTAGTATGCTATTGACATGCAAGAACTCATCAATTACAACTTGCCTATCCACTTGGCCATTGAGCAACTACCAACCCCAGCCTTTTTTCTTTCTGTACCGAACTATCCAAATTTTTAAGACAAGTTCCTCAAAGGTTTAATCGCTCGATAGAGTCAAAGAACCCACATGTGACTTCTTCTTTATTGTTATAAGTCACGATTTTTAATTTATCTGTTATGATAGATGGTTTTAGTATTTATACACCCATATAACAACCCATGGATTTGTTAAAAGAATACAGACCTAATTTTTATTTAAATCATAAAACTTCGCTATACATGTAAAATTTGTTTGGAGGGTTTGTGATGCCATTCTTCTAACATCTATGTTAATGAATCCGCCCATAAAACATTGCCAAACAGGCTGTGCATGAATATCACAACATGCTGCTAATGAACATCATGTCGTGACAGAAATATTAATGAATTACATAAATGCAAAGCCTGCACAACATTAGGTGGGGTACCACAGCCAATTAATATTGGAAAGATTAAGGAAATTTGTAATACCAGATGACCAAAATAGAATATCAATTGTTTTATCAACAAATAATTTCTCATTCAACTGTCACTCTTTGATGCTAATCAAAAATACATTACTGAGATCGTGGAAGTGATTTATTTAGTTAAATACCTAGTATTAATAGCTTCATGCATGCAAAAGGATCAAGATTTGATTTGATGAAACTGGTCGGGCAGGCAATTCATAAAATTCAAACGGCACGGTTATCAATTTCCCCAACACTAAGTAATCAAATGGGTAATAATGAAACCACCAACTGGATTTATAATTGGTAAGAAAATCCTGAACATGATGACCAACATCTAATTAAAAGCAACGGCACGCCTGCTATGTTATCCAAAAAAAAAAAGGTGAGCATTTTAAATAGGAACCTGTGTGGATTTCCAGAAATAGCTAATCCCTATGTCAAACAATATAAAACCAACAACAATCCCCAAGAAACTTGAGGAATACATAACGTAGATAAAAACAAAAGATACAGAGCAGAACTTCTCAATTATTCATTCAGTCACTCCATACAAAAACAAACACGTTTTGGAACAATATAGAACCGATATCAGAGCAAAATCATCCATAGAGGGTGGAGGGGGGGAATAAGCAAAAACGCACCGTTAACTTTCCATTTAAAACCACATTAATAGTCTGAATCAAATTCTCAGCCCTCGTAATAACAGGAAATCACACTGACAATTTCGAACCATTTCAATAAAACATTTCACAACAATAAAAAAAAGCAATGTGATGAACTTACTCTCCACCTGCGTAGCTGGTCGAGCGGAGCACTCTTTGTTCGCGCAATATAAAACGGTGAACCGTCGTCTTCATCTTCTTCGTAGGTACTGCCAGGCGCTTCGGGATCGTTCCGGTGGCGCCGGTACGGGGAGCCTTTGTAATCGTCAGCCATTCTGTGTCGCAGGAGAGATGACACCTCTTATGTCTTTGAAATCACACACACGCCGGAAACCTTAAGATTTACACAAATCCAAGCAACCAAAGAGCTTGAACTCAACAACATTCGCTTTATTCTTTGCTTCAATTGCACTACTTTAGTCTTTATTATTATTAAGGAATCAATTGAAATGATTCAGATATGCTCGGGGAAATCAACCTTATAGTAAAAAACCTGAAGAATCGGCAGAAGGTGCAGTTCGTACAGTTGTGAGTAGCACGAAGATGGAGGAGTGGGAGGCAGAGTATGGATGAGGCAATTTCCTGGCAATTTCCTGAAATACAAATTTTCAAATTATTTCCGTTATTTGGGTTTTAAATTAGAATTTTATGTTGGAGTATTTTTATAAATTTACTTTTTTACACACTTATTAAAAATATACTAAGTTAGTATAAAAGTAAAGAATAAAAATGGTATAGAAATGGAAATGGTATGAAATAAAAGTTATAGTTTTCATACATTTAAATTATGATTGATTATTTAATTTTTTGAAATTAAAATCATAATAAAGTCATTCCAAACACACATTATGACTTTAATTATTATTACTCAGTTTCTAAAAATCTCCAACCAGACATCTCTTAAATTATTTTGAGTGTAACGAGCGAAATAATCATACATCCTTATAATATTTAAGCAAGGTGTTTCATATTATTTTAATTTTAATTTATATTGTGTAAATTAAGTGTACATTTTTTAAATTCAACATCATTATTATTAAAAATTACATTTTGATGTGGAATGAATATCAATATAAATAAAAGTAAATTTTGCATCAAAAATTTACTCTTTCTTTTAATTATCTTTTAATATATCATCACCCTATTGATATTTTAATATGAAAATTTATATTCACATCGATGGTTATACTATCATTTCAACTGATAAATCTAATCAAGTTATTAAAAATTAATTAAATATAAAATTTAATAAATCAAGTTCATAATAAAATTGAATATTTTTCGCTTTTTTAATATATTTTGTCCATATACATAAATTATCTGGTAACTTACAAAATAAAATATAAAATTAAGAAGGAAAAGTCAAAAATTACAAAGGGAATGAGAATATGTAAAAGTTATTCATTTTGCCAATCTGGATAACTTAAAATATTCGATAAAACCCAATAAAAATGAATTACTCTTCTGCAAGTGTAACACGCACTACACTGTGTAATTACAAAAAAAAAAAGGAAAAATAAATACTATTAGTCGAAAACATGATGCTAGTTTAATTAAATTTACAGATTTATATCACAATCACTTATAAAATCGTCTCAAAACATCAGACTACTATAAAATTATACTCTATCCGTCTCTTTATAAATTGTTCGTTACTTTTCAACATAAATATTAAGAAAAATATAAAATATTAATATAGTATAGATGATGTGATGGGGAAAAGTGAAAAAATAATGAGAACAGTGAGGTATTGAAAATAATAATAATAAGTGAATAATAGTTTCCAAATAAAAAATAAAAAGTTAAATGAGCAACATATAGTGGGACGGACGAAAATGACAAAATGAGCAACTTATAGTGGGAGTTTAATTATTAATTAAAAA
This sequence comes from Prunella vulgaris, assembly GCA_026898435.1. NCBI lineage: Eukaryota > Viridiplantae > Streptophyta > Magnoliopsida > Lamiales > Lamiaceae > Prunella > Prunella vulgaris. The sequence continues at coordinate 571,351 of JAPKLY010000058.1, read as the reverse complement.
GTTATCATTTTTAAATATAAAATTTTTGTAATAAAAAATGACTGTTATTTTATTTAAAATATTATCACATTTAACTATAAATTTATTATTAAATTTTTGTCAGAGTCATATCATGAAACGTTTAGCACAAATTTTTATCTATATCTATATTATCGCATATATTATATTTTAGAATAGATTTTATATGAAAATAGTTCATAATAATCTTATCACGAAATTGTTTTAAAATATCAAATATTTTATTAATTGGGTGGATCAAAATATTAATCAGAATTATATCAAAAGTTCGGCCAATAAAATTTATAACAATTACTTCCTCCATTTCAAAATATATGTCATTTTAGCATATATCACGCATATTAAGGAATATTATTTTAACCAATAGCAATGCATTGGGAAATGAATAATTGAAATTGATCGGGTGTTTTGAGGAAAAAAATCTAAAATGACATATATTATGACAAAAGTATAAAAAACTAAAATGACATATATTTTAAAATGGAGGGAGTATAATATAATATTATTAACCCAAAATTTTAATATTTCTAATAAAAAAATTTAATACATCTAATCAAATATTTTAAAACCATTTAATAACCACTTTGGTACATAAATTTACCAAAATCTTAATATATGAACTCAAAGAAATAAGAAATAAATAGCGGTGTATAGAAAATATTAAAATAAGGGAAAAGGAATTAGGTGTGGGCACGTGTTGGTGGAGGTTGTAAATTAAGTGACCCACACGACACCCTCAAATGAGGAAGCGCATCCACATGAAGAGGTCGGTGTGATGTCTAGTTGAGTAAGGACACGTGGAGCACATGCACAGCGCCACCCCTATCATTCTTCTTTCCCAAAATTAAGAAAATAATTTATTTTAAAAAATAAATGCCGACCTGTGGTGCTTCTGTGTTATAAGTCCAAGTGCCTGCCACGTGTAAATTAATACTCCCTCCGTTCAGGGTTATTTTCACCTTTGGGATGACATAATTTTTTAAGAAAAGTAGAATATTGTGTAAAATTATATTATTAAAATAATTTGATTAGTTGGATTATGAGGATAAAGTTAAAATAATAATTTACATTTATAGGGTGTGAAAATAATTGCTGGAGGGACAAAGAAAATGTGAAAATAATTATGGGAAGGAGGGAGTACCTTCTTACTTGAATTAATTTACTTTTTTTTATGTATGTCGACTTACGTGGTGTTCTTATTCCGTAAATGGATGGATAAAGACTTATATGTCAATCATGACTAATAAATTTAGGGTAACTTATATTGATTTAAAAAAATAGCTATACTTACAAATTAATTTAAGATTTCTACATAAAAATATAATTTTTTTCTGCATAGAAACATATTTTTTTCTGCACAGAAATCTATTTATAATTTACGTTAATTTTGTGAACTATTTTATAATTTTCCCATAAATTTATGACGTTATATATTATTCTCTCCATCAAATTAGGGAGGGAGTATCATATTTATAAGCATATAAATTTGTAAGGATGCTTATCGTTTCAACGAAATCAAATATAAACTAATAGTAACACAACAAGAAGTTGGAATTTGATAAATTTAAATATTAAATCTATAAATTAAATTCGAGTCAGCTCTGTATGAAGGTTTAAGTTTATATTTAAAATTTAAGTTTCAAGTGAGAGAATTGTTCAAGCTTATAAGCCCACCCAAAATTACACTCACTATCGATGTGGGACACCTTAATACTCTCCCTCACGTAAGAGGCTCATCAGGCTTGACTCGTGGTTCCACAAGTGGATCCACACATCGAGTAGAGAGGTGGCTCTAGTACCATGTATGAAGGTCTAACTCTCACTTACAATCTAAATTTTAAGCGTAGAGTTAGACATTCATGCAAACTTATTAATAAATTTTAAATATTAAATATAAATTAAGCTCATATTTATGTATTTGTTAATGTTTAGAATTTGCACATAATCAAAATGAGTTAGCCAAATTACACAGCAAACTAACTATGGAGAAACAAAAACGTGGTTAACTAGAAGCTGGCTCTTGCCAAACACTTCCATAATCAGGAAACTCGAAGTGGTCGACAATGAAGATTTTGATTAAATTTCTGTATTACTTTTTGTATTAAAATAATTTTAAAAATAAAAATAGAATATCAGGTGGTCTTATTATCAAATTAAGTAGGTTTTTTTAACTAGAGTTTACATTAACTCGTATTATTTTTATGTATAATCATTATCACTATTAGTTATGAATATATACTATCACTGTTATTAAAAAATATTTAATTTTTTAAATAGTGATAGTGTATATATGCATAACAATGATAGTGAATATACATGACAGTGATAATATATTCACATAACAGTGAAAAATAGATAAATTCGAGTTTACCGTGAAATAAGTATTCGTACAAATTTTTTGTCTATCAAATTTATTTGTCATCCATTTTGATCATTTTCATTTTTCATCACGTCGATCCTCTAATTAACCAAACCGCATTTTAAAAAAAAAATCCCTCGTGTAAAATATTTTAAGGATTAAAAATTTATGTATATATATATATAATCTAAATTATAAAATCAGAAAAGCGGATTTCTCACATAAAAATCATTCAAAGACAAAATATAAAAATTCACTCTCATGTTATGTTACTACATGAATAAATATATATTATTATAAATACAAAAGAATTGAATTAATTATAAAAATATATATGTATTTAGTTTTTTTTTTTTTTTAAATGTGTGAGGCAAATTGAAAGATTTCGCTCAAATTGTATTATTACCCCCGTCCCACGAAAGTTTGCATATTTTCCTTTTTAGCTTGTCCCACAAAAGTTTGCACACTCCCAAAATAGAAATATCCCTTTAAATCTCCACCTTTAAAATTTTTACATCACAATCTCCACCATACACATTCTATTCATTACACTTTTTCTGAAAAGCTGTGCCCCCAAAAGTACTGCAAACTTTTGGGGGACGAAGATAGTATTATATAAAAAAAATGTGTTACTACTGCGAAATATATTTTAATGCAAGCATAATTATTTGTTTTGTGCTTTCCAAAAAAATTGTGCAAGGCAAACTAGGAGTTCCTCCCAAATATATTATTTTATTGGCAACATGTTTTAATTAAAAACAAATATTTATTCTTATAAATAAATTGTTTTTATAGTAACGTAGTATATTAAAAAGTATTTTAATGTATAAAAAAAATTGAAACTACATAAACAAAACTAATACAAATGTAAAAAATCAATTTATAGAGATGAAAAAATTATATAGATTAAAAAACACATATTGATAGATATTTGTCTTTACAAAGGCTAACAATATATAATTCATTTTATGATAAATTGATAATACATACTTATAATCTTATAATATCACATCTGAAAGTGAATTTTTTCTACATCTGCCAATCTTTTGAGAAAATCTATTTAACCTGATTTTACCTGTTTAGAATTCGTGAATTTCAACAATTATTTATTTTAGTTATAATTCTATGATAAGAATATTCTAGAGGAGTGTTTCCCTTAAAACATTCACATCTATGCGTTACACTCCTAAAATATAATTCATGAAAATGATTCCAAAAACAAAATTTACAGATTTTTTTACAAGTATATATGTGTTATAAATTAATCAAGCAATTAAATTAAATGAAAACACGACACAACTTAAATAAATAAATAATAATAATAATAAAATCTTACTAAATAGTCACGAGGAGATGATGATGAACGTAGATCCTGCCTCCAGCATGCACAAATGATAATGCATAAACTTCCTTTAATTAATTCCCCTAATTAAGTTTGAAGAGCAAATTAAATACGAAACTTGTGGATATAATCTTCCTCTAATTAATTAATTAATTAAGGTGATATATAATAAGTTATATAGTGATCATGTGGGTCCAAGGATGACGGCCTTATGCTTAGACTACAAGTAAGGTGAATTACAAGCTAGCTAGCTGCACGAATTATTGTGCGAAAAGAATAAGTCTCATGTGCACTAGTTACATGGTGCAACTAAAATTCATTTTTAAAAAATTATACAATTTATTATTGAAAAGTTGCACAAATTATTATTAAAAAGTTACTCTATAAAATATACATTTTTTAGTAATAACATGTGTAACTTTTCAATAATATATATTTTGTGTAACTTTTAAAAAATGAAATTGAGTTGCACCGTGTAACTGGTGCATACAAGACTAATCCGCGTGAAAAGAATTTTTAATTATTTTATTAAAAGATATTCATTATAAAATTTAATTTTATTAATAAATTTTACATTAATGTATCTTGTCCTTAAATAATAAAGTAAAAGTAATTTTTATGTTATAAAGTAATCAATATACAAAATCTTTTTTAAAAGTAGCTAGTCTAAGTAGATAACGTGATAGGACAACAAATATTCTCATCTCTTCACCTTTTACCCCAAAACCCTTTTAGTTAGTCTGCGTTTCTTAGTTAATTTATCTTAGTTTTCAAGTTTTTTTTTTTTTTAAAATTTGATATCCAACTAAACATGCTTAACTTAAAAGCTAATTACATCTCCACTAATAGAGAACCTACCAGAGATTATCATAAAATTCTGTATATATGAACTAATAATTTATTTTAATAATTAATCGAATTTTGTGAATTTCGAAACTTAAATTTAAAAGGAATATTCCTAAATCCCAAGCTCTTAAAAAATCAATATTTTGTATTAATTAATTTTGAAAAAAAAAAACTTTTAAAATATATTCATAGGCATAATAATTTTTATATAGTTGTTTGTAAAATACACGGAAATAACAATTGGTTATGTTCGTCCTCTATACACCCGTGAGCCATTTTGCAATTATTAATAAGTTATAATAAAATAATTAATACATATTTCAATAAAATTATTAATAGTAATTAAGCAGTTGCACTCTAAAATTGACTTGCATAAAACTTTTCCTAAATCACATTATAATTAAAATATGTAACAGTGAAGGCAAGTATTTATATATTGCAAATTTAAGCAGTGATCTCATCTGATGCACATATATAGCGTCAATATTGATCAATTATACGGTTGCTTATAAAATTACTAATTTCTCTCATGCTTATCATCTTAGCTACCAAAGAAAATATATAAGGCATATATATATATGGACAAATATTAATTAATTTGTCAAAAAATTGTTAATTGTCAATTAATTAACACCTGGTTCTTCTGCAATTTGCGACAACAAAACCTATCTAATGTAAATATATTTAAAGTGAGTCTGAGTAAGTTATCAATATAATTAATTAGATTTAATCCATCAATGTATCTGGGAAAAATTACAAAATAGTTCATAAAATTGATACTAATTACAAATTACTTTTGTGCAGAAAAAATATATATGTTTTTATACAGGAAAAAATTATACTTTGTGCAAATATTGTGAATCAATTTATAAATATATAGACACTTTTTTTAACCAATATGTCTTACTTTATGTGTATAATTAAAATTAAAAAGAGACAAAAAGTTATATAAATTAAAAGGCTTATTAAAAAAGTTCTTATTTATTAAAAGTTTTATTAAAAAGAGTCGGGTTATATCACTATTGGGGAGGGAGAGCACGTGGTCTAGTTGGTGGAGGGATGTAACAAAAAATATCTCGAGGGGGGAATGGTTTTGGGCTCATTTAGAGAGGAGTATTGGAGATGGAGGAGATATTTCTTTTTGGGATAGTGTGTGGGTTGAGAATTTTGCTTTAAAATATAATTTTTTTTAGATTGTTTAGGTTGTGTTCACAACGAGAGGCTTCGGTAAGGGATTTGGGAGAGTGGGTAAATGGGCTATGGGTTTGAAAGTTGAGATAGAGGCGTGAGTTGTTTGATAGAGAAAAAATTGCTCTTGATAATCTTTTGTGTGTCATTACAGGTACCCGGTACGAGAACAAGTCAGAGATGGGTGCAGGTGGACGCAGAATCAAGACGGACACTACATAACGAAGAAGACATAATATTTACTCAGAAGAGACATTCCCGAGGAGAGGCCTCCTAGTGTTGGACCAAATATTTTTATGATGGTTTGGAACAAATTAACTCCACTTAAGGCATCAACAATGGCGTGGAGATTTCTTTGGAACAAACTAACAACAAGAACAAATCTTCATAAAAGACATATCCTATAACAAACTGCAAATATAAGTTGTCAACTATGTGAGCAATATGACGAAAATATGACACATCTATGTTTTGATTGTTCAAAATACATGACAGTATGGAAATCATGTTTCAATTGGCTTGAGACCCCGTGGCATTACCAAATAAGACTCGCGAGTACTTCGTGACGATGTCAGGTATGTTGTCTGGAAAAGAGGGAGTACATTTGCTATTGGATTGTGGATTTGCGTTGTTTGGATAATTTGGAAAGGGAGACATGAACTCATATTTGAAAACAAATTTTTTTATGTGGCGAAAATAATAAAAGAAATCAAGGGTCATTATTGGAATTGATGTTCTTTAAAATTTTTGACTCTTTGTAATTATGCTTTTAAAGAGTGGCGGGAGAATCCTAGAAAGATTTTAGATTGTTAAAGATATTTGAGCTATTGGATATTACTTGTACACATCTTTCAATATTAATAATAATAATTTTTTGCCCATAAAAAAAAGTTTTTATTTAGATACTGTGAATTTTTTAAAAGTTCTAGGTAATTAAATTAAGAATTGAGTTACGTACAACTACATCTCTAATTTGTTAACTTTTTATTTTTTTATTTTCTCAACAAAAAAGAGAAGTTCTTTTTAATTTTGTCAAAAGAAAAAAAAATGCAATAATACAGTTTACAGTTTGACGTAATATTGCATGTAAAAGTGCTCGGTCAGCCGTGTACATGCATTTGAGGGACTTTTTCATTCTAGCTATAATTTCTCTTAAAGGCACTAACATGCGTATATAGTATCTTGAAAACGTGTTTATAGTATCTTGAAAACGTGTTTGATGATTTGATGGTGTGCTAATTAGGCAGGCAAGAGTTGAAAAGGTGTCCGACAGGGTTGCATAGGTGCGAGAGTACGGGTGCGGGTGTGATAGGATACGGGTGCGTGGATTCTAATTTTTGAAAATTTTGAGGTGCGATACGGCAAGGATACGTTTATTTATTAATATTTTATTATATATAATACACATATATATATATATATCAAGAAATTATTCAAATATCATCAACAATTTATCATAAAAGTCTTGACTAAAAATTCAATCAATCTAAAACTAAAATAAATCTTGCAATTTAAATCACTACTTAACTAAGTTTAGAAAGTTCAAATAAAATTCAAATAATATATAACATAATTGACCAAATTCGAATTAGTCACCAAATAAATTAGTCGTGTTTAATAAATAACGCTACTTCAATTTAAGTAAAATTTAAATATAAAAAATTTCAAATTCATACTTAATAGTTCATATTCATATATTGTACGCACAAATAAAAATTCAAAAAATTTAAAAAATAGTTCACAATTCCACAATAAAATCACATATATTTTAATTTTATTAATCAATATTAATATTATTTAATATTCTTTTGTTGTATCGTATTTTTTATTTTTTCTTTGTGATTTTAATATTATTTAATATATTGATTTTATTTATATTTAATTTTACTTCAACTTTTTTTTAAAAAAAAGAAATAAACTTAATTTTTTTTGAAAAATAAATCCCGCTGCACCCGTATCCTATCAGATTCTTCTATAAAATGTATCTGATACGCGTATCCTAATTTTTTTTCAAAAAAATTCTCAGGGATACCCCACGTGGCGTATCCCGTGCGAATCCCAAGCGAATCGTACCCGCACCCGCACCCTTCGCGTATCCGATACTGCATACTTATATTTTTTGAAGAATCCGTGCATTATAGGTGTCCGACAATATAAAGTGAAGATTTTGGAGCTGACCTTTTAGGAGGAATAATAGTTATTATATATTTTAAATGATCGATTGACTAATCAGCAAATGGTGTTTGGTTGTTAGTTTTTGCTATTTGTATACCGATTTGATATATTTTATATCTATTTTTAAGGAAAAAAAACTTTTACGTATCGATAAATAAAATACTCCCTTCATTCTAAAAAATATTACATACTTTTTATTTTGGTCTGTCAAATAAAAAGTTTACATATCAAAAGTAGAAATTATTTATTAAAGTTCACTCTCACAATACACATATAATATTTATAAAAATGTATTTTTTATATATTTTTCTTAAACTACGTGTCAAAAAGACACCACAATGTCTATTGAGATGAAGGGAGTATATAATTACAAAAGTTTGTCCTAAAAATTTAAGGTTTCAGAGTGAAAACATTTTCTTTTCCTCTGCCTTAAAATGTATCAAGATCAGTTCTGAAAATATTTGGAGAGAAATCAGCTTTAATGCTTCAAAAGTGATCATTTCTAGTAGTGCTCTTCCTACAAACAGAATTAGTTGCGAACATGGACATCATTTCTAAAAAGGCTTAAATCAACATAATATTGTACACAATTTATGAATGAAAGTATAAAATATTTCGTCTAAAATGAGCTTTTAAAGCATTTTGATCAGAAACAAAATTAGCAATAATATGCATTAATATAGATAATCTTATATTTAAATTTGTATTTTTCTATAATATAAAATAATTTTATAATGATAAAAAATGTGTTGCACTTTTTTTTTAGTACATGTAACAATAATCTATATATATATATTCATAATAGCAAAAAAAGGTGTATTTAATTGTGCACAATCCATATACGCATGTGCATGTTTTAAGAATGATCCACATGTGGTTTGCAGTTTATATATTCACATTATCTATGGTTATGTTACAAAATAGTTCATAAAATTAATATTAATTATAAATATATTTCTATATAAAAAATTATATTTTTATATATATATTAAGAATAATTTGTAAATATAATTATTTTTTAAATTAATATGCAAATGTTCTTTTATTTATTTTAATAAATTAATAAGTAATTTTAATTTTATGCGAAAGTGATTCATCATTTTATCACTGTCCAATTTTTATTATACAGAGAGCGAGTTTGTCTTTTGCACAATTTTTAATTTTTGTACAAATTTGCTGTATTTTATTCGGCATAGTTAGAATTTGCACAATCTTCCATTTGAATTATATTTCAATTTTTTAAATATTGAATAAGTTTTTATTTTTATTTTTAATATGCATCTCAAAGATATTTTATCATATAAGGACATTTAATCCAGTTTTTTAATTGTGGGTTATCTTGTCACAAGACAATTAAATGCGATTGGTTGTTATATTTTTAAATTAAATTTTAAACTTTACTTTATCTACAATTATTTGTAAAAAAGAAAAAATATCTATAAATAGCTAAACACCGATATTGATGTAGTATATATTTTTTAATTACGGTTCATATTTTTGTATTTTCTCATTTATATTATCTTTTCTCATGAATTCAAATCATCAAATTATATAGTATTTTATCTCTTGTAATTTTATCTTTTGCTACTCAAAGTATGCATTGTTTTGACTTTTGAGTGACTTGTAATTTTTTCTCCTATTATAATTATGATTTTGAATATAATTGATAGTATGTAATTATTAAATTAAAGAAAATATTTAGGTTGTCAATAAAGTAAAATAAAATAAGTGTGGTAAAATTGTAAATGTGTAGGAGATTTACGAAAAAAATTTGGGTTATTGAAATTATTGATAAATGTGGTCTATTATTCTAGCTATGTGAGTGTCCATAAAAGGTATTATATAAATTATTTTTATGATATAAATCACTTTGTGATATAAAATTTATATTTATGCATTTATTTTTATTTGTCTTGTTAATAAGTGGTTCATATACCTACTTTTTTTTTACACTAAATACAAGGAAGTAATCAATTTGGAATTGGTTTTGGGAATTAGTTTTCAAAGTATTTAAGCATTTTTTTCTATCACAACTAAATAGTGAGAAATACATTTTTGAATCCACACTTTTTTCTAGAGGTTAAAAACATTGTCTAAATAATGAATCACTTTCGCTAAAACTTATTAATAATATTATATGACACTAGATTATTGTTTTGTATTTTATGGAAGATGTTTGCAAAATTAATTTAAAATATAACAGATAATATATATATATATTAATTTATTTTATTGTAAAAAATAATATATTTTTTTATAAAATAAAGGAGCTGTTACAAAATGGTGTATTTTAAATCATTATTTCAAATTAGTATATACAAAAAAATAACTCTATTATTCAACTCATATTTACTCTATTATGCAAAAATTTTGTACCAATTTAAAAATTATTTTTAAAAATGTACCAATCTAAAATTATTTCTAATAAATATATTTAAAATTGTATAATATTTTTGTATAAAATAAATATAATAATATATTTTTAATATAAATATTTAAAATTTTTACTTTTAAAATACTTAAATTTATAAAGTGTTCAAAATTATATCATGAGTAGGTCTTTTGTGAACTCGAGTTCACATAAACTCGTATCACTATTATGTATAATCATTATTACTGTTATTCATACGTACTATCACTATTATAAAAATACACTTGATATTTTGATAGTGAAAATATATATGCATAACAGTTGTAGTGAATATACATAACAGTGATAGTATATACATATGACGGTTATAATTGATAACTCGAGTTCACCGTGAACTCGGGTTCATACAAATTTTTGTCTTATATCATATATAATAAAAATTTGTATTTAATTTGTCGTACATAAAAAAACAAAATAGACAAATAACATATATTTATATTATATTATATAAAAACAAAGTTATTAAATTAACCAAAATGATCGATTTCAAAATTCCTCTCTCATTAACTCTGTGATATAAAATTAATCTCAACCATATATTTTAAGTATTTTAATCTTGACCATATATTTTAATATTTTATAAATATATACATATATTTTTTATAAATCTTATAAATATATTCATAATATCAAATCCTATGTCTAATTTTTTTAATCTCAATCATTCATTTTAATTTATATACTTCTATAAGTTTCAACTCTATAAATATTTTCTCATCTTTTAATCTTATTTTTTCGTGCGTCTCTTGTTTCTTCTTATTTTTTTTCTAATTTTTTTATTTATCGTATTCTGATATTCGAATTATTTATTTATCTTTTTATGTTCGATTTTTTTTTTTTGCAGGTTCATATTTTACATCTAATAATTTGGTAAAATAATATTTTCTTTCTATTGCTACACAAGTTTTGTGATTTTCTTTTGAAGGTAATGTTTAATTGCTACAATTGAAGATCTATTTGATTTAAAACTTTGATGTTTGAATTGTTTATTTGTCTTTTTCATATTCTTAATATTCTGATATTGTTTATTTATTTTTTTATGTTCAATTTTTATTACAGGTTCACATTTCATTGTGTCTACGCCATGCATATCCTAAGTAATTTATAAATGAATATTATATGTTGATCTAATCATTACACTTACAAATGTGTTTATATTATTAAAAAAAATTATAATATTTTATTTTATTAGTATCTGCAAATTATAATAACACGAGATAATTATTTAGGATCTAATCATCTTTTATTATTTTCATGATCGACTATATCTTATACTATTTTTTAAAATTTTCTTTAATCATATAACAAAATAAATCTTATAAAATATTATGTCTTGAATTTATCTATCTAATTCTCTTTCGTTATTATCATTATAAGAATGACTAAATTTTATAATTTTTTTAACAATAATAAATTATTCTTATAAAATATTATGTTTTTTTTTTTTTTTTAACATACTCATATAATAATAAAAATTTATAATTCAAGACTTTCTTGTTTATCTTTAAATATAAAAAAATAAGTTTTTTTTTAAATATTTTTTTATTTTCTTCATATATAACAAACTAAATCTTATAATTTTTATGATTTTGATCCTCATTTCATTTCTATTAACATGATAAATTAGAATTTTTTTTATTACAAAATATATTTCAATTCTAAATGATTATTATTTCTAGCCTTTAATTTTTGTATTTGATTTATTTATTTATTTAATTTTAAATTTAATTTGTACCATATTTAATCAAATCAATACAAAAAAAAAAAAAGTAAATAAAAAAAAAATTGATTATCGTATACTTTAGTATTACATTTATTAAAAATTATAAATAACAAAAATATAATTTTTTCTATTATATATTCAATTTTGTTTCATACCGCG